>CM031862.1:25045325-25179467 GCA_018697195.1 Certhia americana | reverse complement strand
ACATATCTTCTAAAAGGAATCTTGTCTCATTTGAAAACATAAAAAAATGGACAGGACACCATTTTCCTAAGTAGTTTTTCTCCAGTGTTCCCATAAGAGTCAAAAGAAACCTGTCCTATTTAAACAGGAAGGCTTTGCTTCCACTTTTCCTCCATCTCTCTCTACTACATCAGCTTAGCTGCTCTCACCTTCAGCTACCACTTGTTCTGCGTGAGGACATATCCATTTAACTGGATTAAGTTTCCCAATGCACAATCAATAAAATGTTTCTGACATGCCAGGCTGAAGGCAGAAAGCTGCAGGAGGCAGTGGAGTAGGGCTGTTGACAGCAGCAGTGTCAGCGCCAGCCCACACTCACAAGTGTTGACAATCCAGACTGAAGGCAATGAACGGATCGGATCTCGCCATGAAAGCTAATATTCTATATCAAATTTGAAAATGTAATTTATACCAATCCCCAGCGTTGGCCTAACGGGACTAACTTCAAAGAGGGGTGGAAATTTAAGCTAATAGCGTTTTCCTTCAATAACTCTCAAAAGCATTTGCTCTTTCACAGTCTATCAGATTATGTCTCGGATTATAAATGTGAACGTATTTCATTGTGGTTCTTATTCTGTACATCTCTGTGTTCCTGTCAACACAACATTTATGTGGTATTTTTTGGATACAGCATTAGAATACCATCTGCTGAGACCTGACTGGCCATATCACTACTTGCCTGCAAGGTTTTCACCTACTGCATTTCACAGTAAAGTATCTTGAGAAGTATGGGATGATTTCCCAGGAGCACTGATTCCATATAACCATAGGCAGTTTTTGTTTTAACATTCCATATAACCATAGGCAGTTTTTGTTTTAACAGCACGTCTTCTTTCTTCCGAGGAATTTGAATCTCCCAGTTGCTCTCCTTTATTTAGTACTTTAAAGAAAACATTGCAAACAACACACCTTGTATTAACTGATCTTACCATAAATGGTGGATACAAAATATTACTTCAGTTCTAAGACAATTTCACTATTTCTGTTAATTTATGAGCTTATCAGAGAGAACCAGGAAAAAACCAAGAAAAACAAAAACAACTTTTCAGGTAAGCAGACAAATTTTATCTTTGCTTCTCTCAAGGTTTTTTGTGCCAAAGGTTTATTAATGTGTTTCTCAGAGGCCAAACTTACCCATTGCAACCCAGCCCAATAAAACAACAGTAGATTTGTAGATGTGTCTTGAGAAATTGTTCTCTTTCTTCTTTTAAAACAATGGATCTTTTTTATAAAGTTCTAGCCAGTAGATGTATAAACTCCTCTGAAAGCAACATATTGTTGTTTCAGCACTACACACAGCACAGAACTCTACTGTATATGCATAAATACATGTTCAAATATAATTCAAGCTGAAAGATTTGTGTGTTAAATGATCTGGCAATTCTAATCTTCAGCATTAAACAGATAGACCCCCATATATATAATTTTAAAACAATTCAACTTGAGCACAAATGCCTTAATTCAAATTTTTCTCTAGAAAAAAAGAAGGCCTTTTCATATCCAGCCACTGAATTGACTTCAAGAAATGACTCTCATGCAGACCTTCCCTTAAACCTCTGCTCCCATAAAGCTGCAGCTGGGCTTTACTGTACAATCTGATCATAAAACTCCGTAGTTTCTTAGCACAAAATAACATTAAAAAAAAAAAAAAGCACCTCAGGGAGAAAATCTGGCACTGGGAAAGAATTTCTGCCATACAAAATTCCTCTGCAGCCTGCAGAATCACATTCACAGTGAGAGGGTCAGCTCTTCTGGGCTAATAATGTTTTAAACTGCAGAACCTATGGCAAGATCAAGAACGTCCAGAAAATTATTTTCCCTAATACTTGTAGAAAACTAGTGTTGCCTACTTTGCAAGCAGAGAATTACCACTATTGAGGCAAAATAAGTCCTGCTTTAAAATGCCACTCCAGTTTAATTATTTTTTTTCCTGCAAAATAACATATTTTGTTAATACATTTTATTTCCAAATGAAAGAGAAATACACACACACACACACAAATCAACTAAAAAGATGAGACAGGCCCTGACTAAACAAATTTGAAACGTAGATGAGAAGGAGGCAAGAGAACCTCATGTTTCCTACTCAGCAGCAGGCTTCTGAGCCCAGTCACAAAGCCTAATGCAGAGTCAGGAAACAAAAATAAAATCTCTGGAGAAAAAAGTACTTTTTTCTTCTTGGAGAGACTGTGTCAGGCTGCAAATAATAACCTTAGGAAGCAGTGGACATCAAAGTTAGTCTGGACTGGAGAGTACAAATAGAAGTATTTTAGAAACAAGCACTGCTTTATCAGGAAAAGTTACTGAATAATTTACCAGGTCTTCCCCATCCATATTCTTCAAATCAATGATTTATCAGCTTTAATTTTTCACCTAAAACAATTTTGTAGCCAGAAGAAGACAAAATAAACTTTTGAAGTTCTGTTTACCTGAAGCTCATCCATGAATTAATATCTCACATGGAGCTCCTCCAAACCTACACCCATGCTGCTTTGAGATCAGTGATGCCTTAAGTTTTAGTTATTATATGTTTTAGACTCTGCTGCTTTGGTGGGTAGTTTTAGGTTTCATATTAAGTGCTACTAAGCTCTCTTCACAGAGTAGATAGACAAAACAATTCCTTCTCTAGTTTGATACCAAGGACAACTTTCAGGCCCAAGAACAAAAACAACAGTGAAGTGAGAAGGAAACACAAGGAGGATGGAGCTTCATAACCTGAAGCTGTGGTTGGACAATTGATTTTAATATGCTAATGGACCAGAACTTATAAAAGTGTGAGACCTCATGAGCAGGTGTCCTTTTGTGACCATTTTGGTGCATCTTGGGTATGGCCCAGCTGGACTCCTGTGCTGCCCAGGTGTGCCCAGTGAGGCCTTTTAATAAACACCAGCTTTATCCTTTTGCCCTGCCTAGTCTCTGTTCCAGGTCAGCCTCTAGAAGGCATCACCAGTAAACTGGTTTCTGACTCCTTAGTCCAGACAAAGGCCAGGTCAGGAAATGCAAAATCAGTTCTCAGATTTGTAGCACAAAGGGATCACAGTGAAAACTTTCTTGTTGACCTGAAGCAAGAACCAACAGCAACTCAAATTTGTGCATAGAAACCCATACAATCAGAAGTAAGACCAAATCATGTTTTTTGTTTGTCTTTTATTTGCACAGTCAATTCTATAACAGCAATGAAAGTGTAAAACAGTGCCGTGGAGAGCAATAGTCTTGAGCTCTCACCTACAAGAATTACAAGGTTCTGCTAGCAAGCAGCACTCCTGATCCCATACACAGAGCGCTGGAGTGCCACCATGAGCTGAGCCATGGGGCACCACAGGCTGCTCCAGGGCCAGCAGGGCACTGTCACCTCATCACTGCCATGGCCAAGCACTTCCAGGGAGCACCAACACTGCCTGGGGACAGCTGTGCACAGAGAGAAGCACCCCAGCTGAGGGGGGCAGGACAAGGAGTCACAGCTGTACACAGAGCTCAGGCCACACTGGGCTCAGACCCCATCAGCTCAGACCTCCACGTTATGCCTGAGGCTTGGAACAGACACACCAAGGAGACCTGGGTCTCACACTGCCTCTGCCAGCTGGAGCAGAGGAGCTGAGCCACCCACTGGGTTTAGGAGTTTTATGGGTTCTTGGGCTCCTTTTTTACATCTCCAAATAAAAGTGCTTTGGAAATAATGGTAATTAGAGCAAACAGAATACTGCTGGAGTCAGCATTCTTTCTCCAAGCTTGGTCACCATTGCTTTGACAGTAGAGAATCCCCAGCAGCCCCCATTTGGGATCCATCCCCAGTGTTTACACAGGAACTATTCCAAGGAGCAAGAGGCCTGATCTGGTGTCAGGATTCCCAGCTGTGCCATCACTCAGCCTGTGGCTTAGTCCAGAAAAATGACAGAGAGCACCAAGCACCCTCCTGCCTTTCTTTGGTAGAGAATACCACAGGCTGGAAATTCAGAAAATCATGTGATCACTGATCTATAATCTCAGAACCATGGAACAATATTCAAATTCTGCTGACTGTTGTGCTAAAGAATCTGCTATTTCCATGAACAGCCTCGTTTCTCTGGTCTTCCCACCATAATTCTCCTGCTTGGAAGCTACAGATCTCTGCAGTAGCAGTTGACTGTCCTTCTTCACCCACTGGGAAGCTTTGTAGTCACACAAGTATCTTTTGACTCTCTACAGAAAACATCTCTATTCTTTTCTCTCTCTGGGCTAGAAAAAACTCCTGAAA
Source organism: Certhia americana (assembly GCA_018697195.1). NCBI lineage: Eukaryota > Metazoa > Chordata > Aves > Passeriformes > Certhiidae > Certhia > Certhia americana. The sequence goes on along the minus strand of CM031862.1, from coordinate 25,175,194 downwards.
TCTATTATGCATTTGAAGTAAATCTATTATGCATTTGAAGTAGGCTGCATGTGCATTAAAAGCTGATCAGCCTCATCTGCTCCTGCCATGCAGAGCTAAACCGTAGCTCTTGGAGTTTGCTGTGTTTGTACGGTCCTGTTTTTTTGTTATTCTGCAATTCAAATATCTGGTATGCTCTGGTCTAAGCACAATGTCCTTTACTTGAGAGTTCTTGGTTTTCCAAGCAAATTATTTTTATGGCTTCTTTAAAGCAGAGGCTTGAATTTCGTTAGTCTGCAGGGTAGATGAGGTTCCATTCAGCGTTTCATTAGCTAGAGGACATGTGTTAGAAGCACATTGATTAGGATGAAAATGAGGATGTGAGCTTTAGGCTGTTCTCAATTCCTTAGCCAACATAAGTATTGAATTATCTTTGTTTTTTTTTTTGGTTTTTTTTTTAATAAACATACAAACAGAATTTCACTTCTTTCTAAGGACAAAAACCTAGGAAATTACTGTGAATATTTTTGAGAGACTATTGAAAGGACAGCATGCACAAAACATTAACTGCTGTAAGTCCATTAAAATACACAGAGAATGACTAGATGGTAATAAGAAAATAATGAAAATAATATCATCCCACAATAAGCTGAAGATCTACAATTAATTTGTGCTCTGCCCCTTCTAATAGTCATGGGAGCATAGAATCCCTCTCTTCCCAAAACACATTCAAAATACCCCTTCATTTCAATTTTTAAGAAAAATGGGGAGTGGGGGTGTGGGGGGATGGAATTCTGCCCCTAACATTTCAATTTATACATCTTTGAATTTCAACACTGTGTTATGTGCCTTTCTAGTTAGGGGAGGATTTGCAAAGGAAGAAAGAAATTCAGCTGATTAATATATCAATAAGGATTGCAGGATTTCAACATTGCTGAAAAATCAGCCTTTTATGGCTCTCCAGCTGCTTCCTGATCATATAACAAACTCAATCTTCTGTTTATGGAATTACATCCTGTTACCATGGAAATAATTATGCTGCAATAAACCCCTGCAGGATCAAATAAAGAAAGAGTGACTGAAGAGAGCAAATATTAAGAGAGGAAACAGTTACTCAATAAGACTCTGGTAATTAACAAATGTAGCAGGGATAACTGCACACAACACTGAAAGGTAAGTGGGTTTGCATTAGGACATGCCATGTATATATGCAACATACACACAGAGGCTTGCATATTAGAAACCAAAAAGAAGAAAAAAGAAACACAAAAATAAAACATTATTTAAGTGGCATCTATCCAGTATGTTCCAAAAAAATTCTGTGGCTCCCTGACCAAGGCACACTGTTACATGTAACAATTTTGTAATTGGACCAATTTCAAGCAGGAGATAACATTCAAAACTCTTTCTTAAAGACACTGTTCTAACTCCTTGTACAATCTAGTGGCAGCCTCCTGTCTGTCCATTTTAACGGCTGGCCTTTTTGCTGTAAATAGCATAAAAATATAAGTAAACATCAGAGGAAAAGTGAAGGTTTTAAAATCATTTTAATCATCAGCATCGCTCATTTGAGATATTTTTTTCTTCATTAAAAAGCGTCAAGAACATAACACCATATTCTCTAATTCTTGGTCCAAACTTAATCTTGTAAAGTGTAAAAGCTATATACAGGGCTTGATTTCTCACACAGACCTGTCACAAAGCTTCCAGGTTTTCCCTTCGAGAATAAAATAAAACCAAGTCTCCATGGCTGCTGCAGGGTCTGCTAGAAATTCAAAGCAGGAGGATAAGGGTTCTGTGTCACAGAATGAACAGGGAGCTATGGATCATTTTCTGCACCAGGCTTTCCTGATTAATGCAGTGTGGCAGGTTTGCGCTGACTCCTTTTGTCAGGTACACAAGGCCACGGAAGCGGGGAGAACTCTACCCTACAGTGAGGCTTTTTAGCACCACAGCAGCAAGTGGACTCAAAGGTTATTGAACTGCCATCAGTGTCTGCCTAAATCTACTGCTGACTTGAACACATTGAGTTTTCCTTCACCTTCCAAAATCCTGCTCTCAAAACCTGGTTCCTTTGTCCTTGAATGTTTTAGTCATTTATGTTAAAAAATGACAACATCAGCAAGAAAATACTGAATTAGCTTGGGCAAATCCCATTCTCCCCTTGGCTGCAGTGCTGCCCTCTTCCCATATCAAATATTCATGAGCTTGCAGCCAGTCACAACCTCCTATCATTACTGGGGCACAGCATGTGGGAGAAAGTCCAACACTGCTGTGTCCAGGCAGGCAGAGGAGCTGCAGAGAAGCAGCAATGCCCTCTGTGCCAGAGGCTGCACTAATCCAGCAGCCTCTCTCCAAGAGTGCCTGATGCCAGCTGTCTCAGGGAACTGGAGCATTGAGGGTTGCACGTGTGCAGGAGAAGGCCCCAGGTAGGCAGCAATATTCTGCTGTCACTTTTCTGCAAAACAGAGAAATCAGCTGCAGGACAAGGTACAGACTCATGGCTGATCATGGGAGGTGAGAGAAGTCCCTCTGGGTTTGTTCCGTCTGGTGCATACCTACATCATCCAGCAAGCTGGAGGTCTCCTGATAGCCTCAGGTTCAGGCAGTTGGGTTCAGAAGCTGCTGTCTAACCCTACCTTGGCACTCAGGCACAGGCCCTGAGCAGCTCAGTTCTGGCTCAAGGTACAGAGCACTAACAAAGCTGCAGCAGATCTCAAGCTGCTCTACATTTTAAGTGTTACATTAAAACTTATCCAATGACTTCAGACTTGGTGGCTCAGTCCCCTAACAAAAATTGCTTTAATGTTCTTGCTCGTGTTCTCTTGTTACTTTTCCACCTGTATTGGAAACACAGGACATGACTGTACAGAATTCAAGACCGCCTAATGCCAGAAATTTCAGAAATACTGAGGTCTGATGTCTCTGGTTAGACCCATATCCAGTGATACAGAGACACTGAACACTGACAGGAGCTTGTCTCCATAGTAGGTAAATTCTTAACTAAGTATTACCAGGGTCTGTAGAGGCCTGAGCATAAATAAGGAATACATTTCCAAGTTCAAAGTCAGAAAAAATGTCTCTGCATGTCCACCCACTGAGACACATGCCCACTCACTGGCCTTCCTCTGACATTGATGCATTTTCCAACCATCCACTTGGGATATTTGAAATACTTGCTTCCAAATAGCATCATCTATTCTCTAATGATTTTCTAACACAAACGTTATTTAGACAGATAAATTAATTTCTACCTATGCTGTCATAAGCCTACCCTATTTTTTCCCAGCTACTCTTGTTAAGGACAGGCAAATAAGAGCATTTACAAATAGCTCCCATCTAAGCACCATGAGCTACAGTTCACAATGAATAAATGTCAGAAATAACAGCAGCAGACCAGCATTGCCTCCCCTCCCACATGACTGTCCTTCAGCTACCTAGTGCTCAATGGTTTTTGAGATCTCATTTTGGGAATGCTGACAGGTCTGGATACTGCATCAGTGTCAAAACCCAAATTGGCAGGGTCCTCTGCTTCCTCCCAGCTCAGCTAAAGGGCTCCTGCCTAATCACATAAATATATTTCTTTGCAAATTGCAAAGCTGTCTGTCAGTCCATTCTCAGAAAATCTCAAAGGGACCTTGAAATTTTGAGGAGACTTTTCTCAGTGATTTTCGCACAGTAGGAACAAGCAAACTGTTCTATTACAATGAAGATATGTTCCTGAAACATCTGCCCAGGAGCAATTTGTAAGTGAACTGAAGAGGGACCTCCAAGAATTCAGCTCACCTGTGATGCTATTCCAGACAGCCAGCAGTCATTATTTAATTAAAGCTACAAAAGATTTCCTTTACTTTGAACAAGCTCACTAAATGCTGTCATTTTGGGAGGACCCACATGATGCCCGAATTCTACTAATAATTTTAGGCAAGGTACAAATAGCAAATAATTTATTCAATATCTTCTAAAGGAAATACTTCATTCTGAAGTGATGTTTATACATTGCTGCCCTTTAGACATCAATCTGTGTTTTTTAAATGGCAAACAAATTAAAACTAAAATTGAAATTGAATAATCTGAATACATTTCATTCACCCCCAAAATGAAATAATTCCTTCAACATTGACTCATTCTGATACTAATTTCAATTTTAACCTTTTCTCAAGACACATGGAACCAAACAATCCAAATACAGAAGCAAGCACCATTTAGCATTTCCTGCAGGTGACTAATATTATTTAGTTTAGGAATTAAGAATAAGACTACACAGATGGGTACACTATTTGGCTTGCTAAACACTCTCAACAGCTAACATCTTATTTCATGGTTTGGACTTGTTTTACAAACAGCAAATTTCATATGACTGAATAGGACATTTATGAACAACCTGCACTCAGGGGCAGTGCTTTAAAAATCAATGCAGATTTGGGTCCTTTAGTAGATGGTTTCAAAACAATTAAAAAATCACCATGTTAATGAGCATTCCCTAAGTCTGTTGATGATTTTAACTATAGCACAAGGCCTTTCTGACCTGCATATGCCAATCTTTTGCCCCCAGCTCTGCATTTGTGTTTTCCATAGGACAGCACACTTAAAAGACAGGAACACCATCCTCGAGTCACAATAGGAAATCAAAACTGAACTCACAATCACTGCTTTGTTTTGAGAAATCCAAGCCTTTTGCTGTGTTGCTGGGTGCACACATCCCCCTGTAGCTAAACTCTTGAATCCATGGGGAATTGCAGCAGCTGGGGTATAGAACTCCAGATCAAGTAGAAGGCACTTTTCAGAGTACTTTTATTTAGGGAGTCGTCCATGGTCATTAAGAGCTTTTGTTCAATCTCATCCCAAAGAGGTGGGGAGAAAAGTTTTCATATGTGGCTATTCAAACTTTGAAGAAAACAGATGGATTTGAAAGGCAGTGCTATGACAATAAGTCCAGTTAAATTAGTAAAGAAGTATTTTCTACAATAATTCCAGTTAAATTAGTATAAAATTATTTTATGCAAATGCTATGTTGCATTCACAAACAACATCCACATTTTCCTGTCAACTACAAACTTCCAGAAACTCAGCACAACATTAGCGATACTGAAGCCTCACATCTATTCTACTCTTTCAGGCTACAAAGATATCTATAACCCCAGAGTAACTCCTGGCCTAAAGAAAGTAGCACCAACATAAAATGTGATGGTGTAGAGAGCATGCAGCAGAGTCAAAAACAAAACCCACAGATGAAAAACCTCAAATCTCTCAATTTCAAGGGAATGAAGAACATGTCACTGTGGTAGCTTTGCATTTCTTGGTAGCCAATGATTTAAAACAGGAATAATCCCACTCTGTGTCCTACACTGTTTATCCAGGAAAGAAGGTCTGGAAATTCACTTATATATAAACGGCAAATGAAAATTAAGCAGCTTCAAGGTCCAAAAAAATGATTATGTCAATTGTCTTCTAGGAAAAAAATATTTTAGTATAAAAAGATATTATTGGCATCTACTCTGACCCCTTTAGTCTATAGGCAAGATTATTGTACAGTAATTATTATTTTATATCCACAATTTGCAGTTGGCTATTTATCTTTTCTGTTTTAGCCAAGAAACCATCTTCACTGAGAGACCGTTTAACATCACATTGTGGAACTGTGCAACAGAAATCAATTACAAGTATCTGTACAGTTAATGACCAGCACATCTGAATGAAATTATATTTTCTAACTCTGGTGCACATCAGTCCACAAAAGTAAAAAAATTATTTCCTGCAAAACCAGATGTCTGACTTGCAAATCTGATTCCAATAGTTCTTCTCTACAGTTCTGAAGAAAGTAGAAATTTCCTAACTATGGGCAAAAGTCAAACCTAAGCAGTACCTTTAATTGGCAATTTAAGAAGGTAAAATGGAAATGAGTTTTTTTGAAATTTAGCTCAATGTGTATTTGTCAGAACAAATATAATCTATAGGGTACTCTGCTGCTCTCCTTTCTCCTATTCCTTATAAATCAGAAAATTAATTACCCAGAAAATGGTTTCCTGTAGTAGAAAGCTGAACAGGTTTAATGTATAATTTATATATGGAAATGTAGGTGTCAACACTGTGACAACTCATCAAATAAATATTTTTGCAGTTAGAGTTTTCTGTATTTGTCTCCCTCAAAGAATGATCATGATACAGATTATCTCAATGATATGATGTTGTTTTGGTATGTGGAGCTGAACTGCATTTTTAATTTTTCCTCAGCTACAAATCAATCAAGATGAACAAGGCTTTTGTGCTGTATGAGAGAAGCTGTTCTCATGCCATTCCTCTCAGAGGGCCATTCACAGTGAGAGCACTAACATGAAAACAATGAAAATTAAACAGAGTGAGGTTTTCCAACATCCACCTTGCCATCTGTGAGGGGACATTTTGAACTCCTGCTATGGCTGACTAGGGTGTTCTAGACATTCCCCCCTCGTTTTAAGGCTACCATTGTAACCTAGTCCAATCATTTCATGCAGATCTGAGCTTCAAGTGAGTCTTGGAAAATAGTTTTGCTTTGAAGCACATTTTCTAATGATATTCTTTGAATTGATAATTATCTAAGGGGCACTTTGTAAGGTTCAGAAGCTCTAGATATTTCAAGTCTGATAACTGAATCTAACAATGTCTCTGTATTGGGGTGTTTCTACCAATGGTGTGTTCAAATAAGCAACACTTGAAATGCTGATAGCAGTCCCATAACCGTTACAGAGCTTTCTCAAAATCAGCTACCAAAAGTTATTAGAAATTTTGCATATTCAAGCTTTAATAGATTTAAAAATAGGATAAGATCTTTGGCAGGGAAATGAATGTTTGATGTCTCTCTGTGACATCTCCTTGTTGAGTGAGGAATCACTGCAGTTACAATTCCAAGATGAAAATGTTTTCTATCTTACACCAGCCTAACAGCTTCATCCTATGAATGCGGGAAAGAGCTGGAAAGCCACTTATTAAGAGAAAAGAGCAAGGAATTAAGTATTTCTGTTTATTTGAAACCACTTGGACCTATGGCAAGTCAGTTGGAAAAGACATTTGAAGAAGTTATTTTCTGATGTTTCTTCCATCATTCTCCTATTTGCTTTTCAAGTCAACACATACACCAGCATTCATAGCAGCCTCTGGGAGGAGCTTCATATTTTAACTACATATTGCATGCAAAAAGATTTCTGCTTTCTTCTCTTTGGCTCTGGTCATTGGCTTGCCACACTGTTATCCTATTCCCTAAACATAATCCCTTGGAGATTATTTACTATTACAGCTGGAAATTTAGTCTCACATGGTATGGCTGGTTTGGTATTACATTTATTCCTAAAGAACCCTTCATAACAAGCTCAAATTCATAAAATTATTTCCTACTCCAGCCAGATGGAAATATTTAATGCCAAGGTAAAAAACTGCAAGAGCATAGGCTTTTGCCTGACCTAGAGTGAGGGGTGAGGATGGCAGGTGAAAAAAACAAGAGTCTTAGGAGTAGAGAAAAACTTGGTCATGATACATCAGTTACCACTGACAGAACATGAGCAGTGACTCCTGACTGAAACAGGGACTTCAAAATAATTCCTGCATTACTAACTGCATCTCTAAGACACTCCCAAAAGAAAGGACGAGCCTGGAGATACAAGGAGCAGGGACATGGTGCTTTTGTTGTCCCAGACTGCCATTTTGCCCACGGAGACAGCTGGCACTGATCTTTGCAATCTCTTTAGATGCCTGCTGCACCCCAGGCGGCTGCAAGCCCACCATCCCCAGCTCTGAAGTACAGAAGGAGGTCACAAATCTTACTCTGGTTGCGCCTTGCTGTCTTTCTCAGCACAGCCTCCTCCATTCGGGCTTTCTCCTCCCTCTCCCTCCAGCGCCTCAGCTGCTCTTCTCTCATCTTGTAGAACAAGATCTGCTTTTGCTCTTCGTTCAGCTCTGCCAGGAGCTCAGGGTCAATATACATATCACGCAAAATTTGCTGCAGCATGATGACCCCAAAAAAATGAAAAAATAAAAAAGACAAGGAAAACCAGAGAGAGAAGCCTGCTTCCAGTTGTACACACTACAGTGACAAAAGCCCACTGATGGCACTCCAGAAAGCAAACTGCAACAAAGGAGCTCTCCCACACCTGTCTGCCCAGGAGAGTTTTGATTCCTGCTCTGGCCCTTTTTGTGCAGGCATATTCTGCTCCTTGTCTTGACAGGGACAGAGATCTTCGCTTATCTCATCCTCCAAAGGTAGGGACAGGTATCAAGTGAACATAAGAAAAATGAACAGAAAAGGCTAGGGAAAAAAAAAAAAAAAAAAAAAAACATAAAATGAAAAGGCTGGGAGAAAAAAGTAAAAGTCACTTCAGTGCTCCTGAAGTAAAAATAAGGGACTCTTGACTGAACCCAGCAGCTTTGCTTCCTTGAGCAGAGGGATATTCAACATAGAGAGCCTCAGAGTTTCAGGTCAAGCAGTTCCCTTCAGCAGCAATACACTCCCAAGGGCGTGAGCATTGCCTAGGGGTTTAAAGTGATGTCATGGTTAAAGGTATCACCTACACCAACAATATCCATGTCACTTTGGGAACTGATCTCTCCTGATAAGAGAGGAGCTTGCATATTATTTCTCAGTCTAGCCTGTTAAACAGTCTCAACAGAGTAAGGCATGTTAGAGGTCATAGTTACCTGGTGTTGACAAATACTGTCATGCAGCAAAATGACTAAAATGATTCTAAAATTAAAAGGAGATGTTACAAAAGCCGCAAGAATCTTTTTAATGCTTTCTAAACAAATTAATGTGAATTTAAAAAGACTAAGTTCTCAGCAATTTACACAGACTATGCAAGCCCTGATGTTAATTCATTTTCCACTTGGTGACTGGAGAAAGTTACAATTCTGCTCTTGTAGGAGATTATAGCTCTTTACTATGTAACAGTTTTATCAAAATCAGCAAAAATAATATTTCAGCACTAGGGCCAACGCTTAATTATGTAAAAAACCCGAACCAAACCAAAGCCCAACACACTAAAAAGCAAACCTGTTTTCACTGTGCAGGGGCTCAGCTCCTCTGAGGAGGGATGGCACACAGTGGGAGGGGGCCACTGTGAAACAAACCGAAGTGTGGCCACTCAGAGGCATGACAAAATACAGATTACATTTGCAGCATCCCACTGCTTGATTTTTACACAAGAAGAAAGAGAAAGAGCAGGCCTATGCTTCCTCAGGAGAAACCTGCTTTATAGATAAGGAGCTATCAACTCCCATGACCTCATTCAAAAACATCCTGCCAATGCATCTATTCATTTGTACTTCTTTTGAGGTATGCAAAATACTATTGCCCTAATTGAGGTGGAGAATCAAACTGATACAAACCAAAATTCAGGTGAAGACATCCTATCACCTGGAAACACGATGCCAGAGATGATGGAATGTTGCTTTCAGCTGAAATAGGATTTCAGAACTCATCATGTATGGGCTGTAATGAGTGTGGTCCACGTGCTACTCTGCAATTCAGGATTGGTCTTATGTACAGATTGCATCTCCTATAACAAAATGCCTTTATTACTACTGTTATCTTTTAAGAGATATAACTTGGAAAGAAAAAAACCTAGAGCAAGAAAGATTTTGTTATGCTTCTCTATTTTACTTAGTCAGGTATAGAAAGGGGAGACCCTGAGGGAGTTGGCTTTTGTTTCTCCACTTCTATTCAATTATATTAGAGCTGTGGCTGCACATTTTGGCACTAATTGAAAAAGACTCGCCTTTGCAAAGGCTTCAGGGCAAGCAGTTTCACTGTTTTACTCATCTGTCATCATTCTTATTTTATTTTGCTTCACTTCACAGACCAGAAATTAAATCCTGATCAGAAGATATCACAGTGCAAAGAACAAACTCTTCATCATGGATTATGTGTATTTGAGCATGATAAGTAGCACCATTTCTGAACAGGATTCAGCTGCAGAAGTAGCTCAGGATGGAGACACAAGGTACAAGACAGAATACAAACAAATATTCAGGCAACTACTTGTAATGTTCAGTGACCAACCACACAAGAAAAACAGCAAGGGCAAAGAGATGAAATGACACTTCATGTATGCCCATTGCCTGGATAATATAAAAAAAAAAAATATTGGAGGATGGTAACCAAATGATCAAGTGGAGTTTATCTGTGTGGTAATTACCTTTTTCTTTAACAAAATAAAAAAGTCACACATGGAAGTGTTATCTAATCACAGCAGCAAATCTGATCATTTTCCTTGTTGTAGATTCTCTCTGAGCTGCAGCAATCCCAAGTAAAAAAACTGGAAATACAAAGGAGAAGCAAGGAAGATAAAGAAACATCCCATCTGATGTAAGCCAACATCCAACAGAAGTAGAAAGAAACATCATAAATTTTGCCATTACTTTTTTAACCTATTAGACACTGATTCTCATTGCAGTTCATGTTTCCACAAATACTCCAAATACATAGATGGAATTATCACAAAGAAATTATCATGATCTCTCCTGATGCTCAGAAAATTAAGCAAATCTATGAGGTCCAAAACAACCTTGAAGAAACACCAAATCTACTATAACAACTCTTGCTATTTCTAGGATTAGCTCATATTTTGTAGTGATGAGCTTTGCAACTCCAACCAATGTAGAGTCAGAAAACTGGGGAATTGGAAATAACTCAGGCAAAACAAAAAATAAAACTTTTATTGCAAAATAATTATTCTCTCTCTTCCTTTCCCAGGCCTCATTATTATATAGATAAATTAACAACTCAGAAGAGCAGGGAAATTTGTAGTAAGGATGCCTGCTTCCTGATTGTGGCCATCCAACATCTTTCCAGCCTTCCAGGGAAGCATTTTGAATAGTTACAAGGACAATGAACTCCCTATTGCTTTTCCACCTTGGTTACCCCTAGTTCAACACTCCAAGCTAAGCTAAAATCATTACAGAAACATTACAACTCAACAACCTATAGACAAAATAAAGGTGACTATTAACAGAGTTCTTTGTTGGCAGTCATTACCTTCCAATAATTGCCACACAACTTGATGCTCTAATTAGTAGCAGTCTCTGCAAGGAGACCAGAGCTGTTTAAAATTTAAGCTTGGAGTTTCCTTTAATCTTAAATGGCATCTTCTGGGACTAGGCACACTCTGTCCCACCTCTGGTGTAGCATCTTTTTGACTAAGCACTCCTCAACACTGCCAGTAGAATTCATCTGCTGGGGAAGGGGAGGGAGGGAGGGGAAAAGGTACAGAAAAACATTTTCATTTCATTTTTTAAGAAAGGAAAGTCCTTTATTGGCTAAGGGCTGCAAATCTCTTCATCAATTTTCCTCTGAGCATGTGCATCTTCCATTCCCTGAACTGAACAGCTCACTGGCAATGCTGATTACTGCTGAGCCAGGAGAACAGCATTTGCATTTTATGACACAGCCATATAATCTACTTTAGCCATGTAATTTACATAAAAATATCATGCTGTAACCTACGCTTTACAGGGGAAGAGAGGGCTGTAATGCATCTCTCTCCTTAAAGAAAGGGATATGATTATGGGGGAAAAAAAAAAAAAAGTAAAGAAAAAATATGGCAATCATGTTTTCCAGACTGTGAACTCCATGGACTTAATCAATTTCTTGTGGTTTGTGTCCTTATATTTATGGTTTTTTAAGAGGAAGCAGCACTCATATCTTAATTTTTCAAGTCCTGCTGTGTCAGTATCAAAAGGAGCACGGTAGAATCTGGAACTGGATGGTGCAGGAGGGAGCTGACCACGTAAAAGGGGAAAGGTAAAATTAACATTTGGTTGAGGTCTTTGGAAACTCTACAAATCTGTCACTACAAAAGCAAATGTGCTTTGGCACTCCCCATGAACTAGCCTTATGTCTGATTTGCAAGTTGCTGTTAATTAAAAGCCAGAAAAAAACAAAACCAATTGAGAACTATCCCTGCCCCACCTCCTCTATCACAGATGGGCAACACAAACCTCCCTGGTTTTACTCCATTTCCGTATTCAAGTCTGTGGCTCCCTCTAAGGGCTGAATTGAGTTTCTCAGCAGCACAATCTGCAGCTGGGTCACAATGATTGTTCCCCTGAAGCTGCTATTCCATTACAAAGCACCACATAAAGCAAAAAATGAGAGTATGTTTTTCCAGACTTTCCTTTTCCATAGAGCTCTAGCATCATTAAATCAGGCTGCAGCATGTTTTGGAACATGGGCAGGCTTTGCATGCTCATCCTCTTCTCTGTACTCGTTCAAGATTGCTATTTCTACAAGGCACTGTTTAACTACAAAGAAAAGGAAAAATTTTTTAAAAATTGAGATATGTACAGGAAAATAAGAATTAAATAGATAGATTAAAACCTCATCTCAATGAAATGAATGCAGCAAGAGAGCTACAAACCAATCCATGAGAAAAATATGTCTTTTACTGTCAGTCTTACAGCTGCAAGTGAAATGATGCCAAATGGTGCAATGAAGATTTAGAGTGGCAGGAGTCTCATCAGATAGATGGGTTTTGCTTGGTTTTGTTTTAATTCAAACCTGTTTTTCCTCAGCCCCACACAGAAATCAGACAATCACAAATATAGAGAGCACTGACAGTAGAGAATCAAAGGGATGGGAACTGACCCAGGGAAAGCAGTCCAGGGCTGCAGAGAGTAGAGCCATCTTTTATTACTCCAGTCTCCCAAGGTTAGTTTTATACTCTGCAACATCACCTGCCCTACAGAAGAAGTCCCATCAGTGATTATTTTTGCCTGGCACTGTGGCAATCCTACCCAGCAAGATTACTTTAGGGCTATCCCTTTGTGTTCTGTGCCGTAGCTGTCATACACACAATTACACTGGAGCTTGTGGTGCCTTCAAGGTTCAGCACAATTTATTAGAGATTTGGGGAGCTGAGTGGAAAGGGCAACCCTTCGATTTTTCTTCAACTTCATAGTGGATATTCTAAATACTGACCTGCATTACAAAGGTCTGAGAAGGATGTAGAAAAATATATACTTGATGTTTACTGCTACTAATACACTAACAATAGCAAGACACAACAAAGACCTGGCAAGTCCCATCATATGGAGAATGGAGAATAAATCACCCACTATTAAAATAATTCAGAGTGAAAGCCAGTAAAGTAAACAAACAAACAAACAAACAAACAAACACAAAAAAAACAAAAAACCCCCCACAATATTCCTTCACAGAGTTCATCTGAGAAAACATGGTAAAAAGGCTACAACCAGTGTTCCCTCAGCCAGGCTCTGAAGAGGGAGACTTTGCAGAGGAAGGGCAGAAGATGATGGCAGACAGAACACTCCCATACACTGCAGTTAACTAGAACAGAGTTCTTGGTACTTCACCAACCTCTCCCTGGGATTGTGCTGTCTGATTCAATTGGTGTATATCTCATTTACAAAACAGTAATCAAGCTCTTCAGGCTGGGCCCTCAGCTACAAATGGGGTGTACTTGGTTGACAGGCAGCAGGCTCTACTTAGGAAGCAATTACAGCTCACTAAATGTCTGTAGGGACCAAACCTTATCAGATTAAAAGGCACCCTGGTAACAGCCTCCAAGGACTTTCTCCGTTCCAAAAGATATGCAGAATGTTCTGCCTCCTGCTCTCCTATTTACATTTCCCTGCTCACATCAGGACGTTAATATTGCACTGTATGAAACACAGCCTGTGCTTACACTGCACACTGCGGGCCAGCTGTGTGCTGGGTAAGTACAAAACACAGCAGTCCATCTGTTTCTCAGAAGTCTCCAGTGGAGACTGAAAGAGGCCATCCATGAACCTTCAAAGCAGAAATGGTTGCCTTTCAACTCTGGAGTGATAGGCTTTACTTAAGGCTCTAGACACCTTTTCTTTTTATTGATTTACCTCTATCTGATCTTTATAATGATCTGTTAACTGAGGAGGAAACTCTAAGTGCAGACAGCTGCCTAAAGAATATTGCTGTGGTCTGCTCTTGTTTCCCTGCCCCTCAGCACACAGCTTTCGAGACCCAGCTGTCTGCATTACAGCAGGACACTTATCTTCAAGCAAGAATTCAGTATTCTCCTTCATACGAATTACTTGCTTTGTGTATTGGCAAAGCCCAAAGAGACCTTTGAATTCCATGACCTAATTGCTATATGAAATTATTCCAGCATTTGGTATGTTTTCAGTGAAATTCATTACAATAAGCTACCCAAGAGATATCTTGCTCTACATTATGTGAGTTTCTTCTCTCAAATATATATTAACTTATGAAAATGCTCAGTAAGTTCACTTTCTTCCATCTCACCATAAGTGCATCAGAACATATCATGTGAGAAGTAATTTTCTTTAATATACTCCCTGGTAGTATTCAGCTCCATTATACATAATGCAGCAGTTGTAGCATATCCACTTCACATCATATCAGTCACTGCATTATGGCAGCTGAATTTTTTGATTACTTGTGTAATTGAAGGGCACCAAAAGGAAAAATTTTAATCATTTAAGTGATTCACCAGCTTTATATACAAAATGTCTTGCACTGGTGATACCAGGCAAGGGACTTACTTTCAGGCCATAGCACTTTTGCCCACTTCTTATTCTTGTCATCTTTGTTGTCAGTACAATCCTACAGATTTGTAAAAGGCAGATCATAAACTGAATGCTGACTAGAAAAGATTCCTTTTGACTATCAGACTCCTGTTTGCAAGACCTAATCAAAATCCAGCTAGACAAAAGTAGTTTTGTTTCTGATGGGGGGTTTTGTGGGTCTGTTTTTGTTCTGTTATTCTTTTTTTTTTTATTATTTTAGTATTTCACTCACCATAAGAAACCAGCCTTTTGTTTTCAGGGGTCAGATGGAAAAATCCACAAACACTTTTGATAACATATTGTTCTTTTATTTTCAGCTTCACTTGCTTCCTGCCTCTTAAGGTAGCAAAACCTCTGCAGCAAAAAAGTGCCTAAGTTGCTGCTGCAAATCACATTCAGAACTTTCCATGTCCTGACACTGAGGTGCTGTTCAAAAGTTTAAAAAGCAGTACCTAAAGGATTTTGAAAATCCTTGCCTTTTACTTGAAGTCTCATTAAGACCTTCTCCACTGCTGTCACATACCATGGAACAAAGAGCAGATCAGGACATTCTTGAAACTTCCTTGATTTTTTAATTTTTTTTTTTTAACTAATCATCTTCACAGTTTCAAACCACAAAACCTGGATTAAGCCCACTGGCTCATTTTCACAATACAAGCCTGCATAGCTTTGGCATTCATGTCTGTGCTCCATTTACCTGACAGAAAATACCCTCTTTGAAGCTATTTGCAAAGTTATTACAGATAAAGTTTCACAATAGGGATGTGTCCCAAGCAATCCCTTATGGCAGACTTATGAAGTAAGAGCAGCTCTATTTCATTTTCTCTGCCCTTGTCATACCCTCTGTCATGGGAGTCACCTCCTCATTCTTTTCCAACAGGACCATGCACTGCACTTCTCCAGGCTTTTATTTTCTCCTATGTTTCTTTTTTTTTCTCTTTCTACTCTTGCTTCCTGCACTAAGCCTCTGCCCACTGTCAGCAGCTCCTGCCTTAGAAGGATGACCAGCTCAAGCAATTTCATCCCTGCTCCTCTCATTGCAGCAGAGGACTGCAGTGTTTTTGTGGCATCCCAACAGGAAGATGAGCCCCTCTATATTCCCCATGACCCAAATATTCAGAGCCAATAAACTCTATTATATTAAATATATTATACAATATGACCACAAAATGACTAAATACTCCGTTGAATGAGAAATTTCTTCCTACAGAAACTCTTGCTTTGGTGCAACTGACACTGTACCATACAAGTTAGTTCATGCAGAGAGACATTATATGAATTGGGCAAATATTCCAGCCACTCCTGAGTAACAATGGATTCAAGCAGGTTATGGCTACTGCTCCAGGTCTTTTCTATCCTTCTATCTTAAGACACCTCTATGCCCTCAGTTTTTAAAAAAAGTATTATTTCTAATTGCCAAACGAGCATCATTTTCCTGTGTTCATCTTAGAATTCCAAAAAAGCACCTCCTTATTTTACTGTGGTGCAATGAGTGAGCTGCCCATGGGGTAGGTGATGTACCACTACCACTGTTTGGTATTTTTCTACTCTCTCACTGCTACCCATAAGGATCATCAGCAGTGGAGATCTCTTCTACTCCTTGCAAAGCACTGGAAGACAGAAACTGCTGTCAGCTGCCCTCAGAAATCTGGAGTGGGGTCCAGATTCAGCCACAAAGTCTGCTCCAGTCACAGGCATAGTCATGCCTGCAATAGTTAGAGTCTCCAGCTGAAAGCCACTCACAAGAGGGTGCAGCTGCCCATAGGTCCACTTCTATCACAGCTGGAATAACCTTGACTTTTGTTAGCACATCACTGATTCAGCTTCTGTCATATTTTCAGGGATCTGATACTCAATCCATACTCAATCTTGGCTCATACCAGGATTTATTTACCACACTCCACAGCAGCAGCTGCCTTCCTGCCTTTTCCACAGAGCACTCGCCCCGACAGCACAACCCAACAGCTCTGAGCTCTGCTCCACTCACGCCAACACCCTTGAGCACTGCTCTGCTCCAAACTACAGAGCAGTTCACTGCTCTTCATCCTCAGCCTTCTCTCAGTCCTCTCCTCACATCCCCTAAGCCCAGGCCAGGCTGGCACACAATCCCATGGCCACTGTCTGTGCAGCCTGTGGTCCAGCTCTCGGTGCTAGCCACAAATCTTCCAGAGAAGCTGGGCTGAAGGTGCCCTGGAGTGTGCTGCTACCTTCCTGCTACTCCTGCAGGTGGAAACGATCATTTATTCCTCATGAGAGCAGGCAAGCAGGTCAGCTTCTCAAAGTAAAGGTGAGGCTCAGGGAATTCATCTCACAGCCACCATAAACTGCACTGTGGCTCTAAGTATGAACCATGGAGGAAGACCTGGTCCCTCTGATTTGACTGGTAAAATGTGATTTATTTCGTAGAGGTGGGAGTTTTTGCATTAATACTCTTGGGAATTTCAACTCACTCATCCAGTAGGTTACATCTTATGGATACAAGCAGTTCCTTTGATTAAATTATACTGATAATCATCAGTCTCTCAGTGAGATGAGTCATATGCTGACATGAAACAGGTTAGTGAGAACTTTTTAATTTTTCACTACAGGTAGTAGTAGTTCACAACCAGTTCTTTGCAAACTAAATTAACCATCAATTCTGAGCCCTAGAGTGCTCCAGTGAACCACATGAAGCCACCCCATTTTCTCCTATGAAATTCACAAAGGTCACAGATCTGTTACGTTGAGCCTTAAGGACAAATGCTACAGGGCTAAATGGGTGAAGATATAATGGCTTGTGATGATCAGAATGATCCAATAGTCCCTGCTATTATTATTATTTACTATGAATCTATAAACTCACCCAAGAGTGAGACAGACTACTTCTAAGTGGAGCTGTCATCAAGCAGATCAAAGAAGTCAGCACTTAAGTATAAATGCCAGAACGCACTGGAGCCATGCTGGACTTGTAAAGAAAATTTTATTTTTAGTCTTTAATTTATTCATTTAAAGTAATAATCCTTATAAGCATAATTATTATGGAAAAGAAAACAAGAGAATTTTCTATCCCTCTCTAAATTTATTGGAATTGCCTGCAGATTTGTCACCAGCAGAGACCCTACTGTGTTGGCCCAGCTGTTAAAGAAAATATAGATTGAATCAAGCATTTATATGCTATATATTACTATGCTGCATAGTCAACTTCAGTAAAATCAATGGGATTAGCAAGACTGTGCAATATTAAAGAGCTTTGTAGGTCACTGAAGAAATGGGATCAGATGTTACATTTTCCCTGAAAAGGCACAGTAACTATCAGGGACTATTATGTGATACTATGTGGGAATAGGGTAATACAGGCCAAATTCTTATCCCAGAATTAACCCTTTGGAGGACACAGGGAAGATCACAAAACCAAGCAAACATTCAGCTGAAAGTCCACAAAGCTACAAAGACCCTGTAGAACAGGGGGATTGTTTGAAGAAAAGACACACACATGCAGGTCCCTTTGGGCCAAGGTAGGTAGAGGGAGCACTGCAACAACCTGGAGGCTTCTCCTAAGCTGCACAGGAGCTTGAACTGCCCCAACTCCACTCCAGGCCCTTCCCACAGAGCTATGCAAAGAGTCTGGCTCAGCTAAACAGAAAACTGGTCCTGGAGATTGTATTTTACTGCATTTTCTCCCTTTCTATTCAGCCTCTCTTCCTATGATTCTACAGAAATACTCAGAGACCAAATTTCTTAAGCTGATGTTGTTCCATTGCAAAAAATGCTGCATTAAAATTTATTTTCTGGAAATAAAACCCATCGTAGAGCAAGATGGTCAATATTTGCATTCTTTAGGAGGGATACTGCCAACATTCAGTATGTAGAAAAGGGATTAAATGCCTAGGAAAAAAAACAAGCTGCAGGAGGATGCAGATGGTTGATACAGGAAGTCAGTTTAAGGTCAGAGCTGAATTTAAAAAAAGGAGAAAGGAAAACTGTTACAAATGAAAACTATAATAAACAGACCACACTGTTTCAGTAAAGCAAGAGCTCATATTTTAACCACTAATATTTCTTTGTAATCTAATTAATTGTAATTTCTGTCCATCAGAAACTATGGTGGACAGGTGGAAATCATTAAATTGCAACCAAGTTCATATTTCCATGATATTTGCCTCCCAGAAATTCATTAGGTTCTGGCCTTACTATGATCTATTTTTCATTATGAACAAATTCCCCTTTTTTTAATTCAGTAGTAGGTTAAACACAAAAGTGGTTCTCTGCTGCTGGTATATCACTGTATCCTGCAGCTCTTATATATCAACAAAATAGTACCATTAATGATATGTGATCTAGTGAGCAAAGATATTCTGTGATATTCTTTTTCTAAATATTCAATAAACAAAATTATATGTGTCTGTATTTACACACTCCTTTGTCACACAAGGGCTGTAAAAAATCATATATGCAACTCAAAAGAACAACCTTAATTTCATAACATTTTATGTCTAATTATATACTGTCATCACCAAAGTGGAGTGAGATGAAGAAAATCCACAACAAACTCAGAACTCACTCAGTTCTTAGCATCATAAATACTTGTACGTATCCTTCCCTTGCCATTTCTCTTTCTACTTTTGTGTATATCAGCAACAAGTCTTTTTTGTGGATTTTATAGCCTCTTCTATGCCCTACAAAGTCAGAAGTTCAAGTAGTTTCAATCGTTTCTGGTTTTCTTAGAGAGGGAAAAAAAAAAAAAAGCAATCCTTTCACCTTCCAAGCAATTTTATAATACCATAAGCAAAATGCACAAGCGCTTTTCTCTGAACAAAGAAGGTGCTGAATTACTTTGCTGCTCTTCAGAACAGGCAATTCTCCACTCAAACGAAGGAGAAGGGCATTTCATTTCAGGAATCTGTCACAAGGAACAAGCATGGTTGGGTTCTCTGTATCTCCTAGAGTCCCTCCAAAGGTCAGCTGGAATGATCTGCCAATATCCCTAAGCAAGGACTCTGATCATTTTTCTTACAGCTGAGCTGTTGGACCTACCTGCTTCTTTCTCGTGATGTTACAATTTTCACTGCCTCTGGAGACAGAGAGCTGGAAATAGAGCACCTCAAGTTAGAATTCATTTACTGGGCTTTGAATCTGTCTCTTGAGCCTCAGGATGTGCAACTAAAGGAGAACCAGCCTAAAAAAACTTTGAGCTATTAATGAAAAGCATTGGAAGCAAACCCTCAAATACTCAGAGGGCCTGAAAAAGAATTGACACCAAAAATTAATCTCAGCAGTGAAGAAGCTCCTCTGATCTCCATTATAAACTGAAAAAGAACAGCAGGATTTATATAACAATAGATAATTAAAAAGTGGCATAGAAGATATTGAATATTTCACTAATGTTAGTTCTTACAGTGTTGTTTCAATTCTGCAGTCAAATACATGAGTTCTCAGAGCCTGACAGAGATAAAGTACAAATAACTGAATCTAATACCTTCTTCTAAGCCTTTTCCCTGAGTAATAAACGTACTAATTGCAGAAAGCAGGCTCTAGCTTTCCTTTTGTGCCCTACATGTTGCCACACATGGATGGAGATAATTAGCATTCATCAGAAGGATTTTGGCTCAAAAAAGTTCAGTGAAAGCCTACGTATTTTAGTGAGGCATCAATAAACGTTTCATTAAGAAAGGCTAGTTGGGGCTAGGTCTATCTATGCCAGAGAGACACTCTCATTGCTCTGACACTAATACTAAAATCTTGGAAGTACCTGAATGAATCTAAAGCTACTCTCAGCAGACAGTAGGTAGAACAGGGGGGTATGCATCATAGCCCATTCCCAAACCAGCTTTATGAGCCTAGCTGGGTTGTCTCTGCAGCCTTCTAATTGAAATACCAAGGGTTCAATTGCAGAGATGACACCCCAGTACAGCTCTGGTTCTGGAAGCATAAAAATGGAGCTGCAATCTTCCAGCATAGAAGAAAATGAAATGTCAAAGCCTCAAAACACTTTTCTGAAGCCAAGCTTCTGTTGTGTAGCCAGCCTCTATTGTGACACGTTAGGAAGCAAGTTATCTTTTTACTGAACCAGACAGGAAAAATGAAAAATCTATAGCTAATTTAAAATCTGCCTTCTACACACAATATCTAAAATATTTTCCAAATGCATAGTGGCAGAACAGTTCTCCTAAACAAGGGATTTGCTCAGTTACCCTCCAGATCATCATTGGTACTCCCTTAACCATTGCTTAGGCTCTAAAAATGTTCATTAACTTTCTTTCAGAAAGTTTCTTACCAAGGTCCTGAGGAAAAAAAAAGGAATTGAAAGTAAGTTACATGAAAGGACATGACATCTCCCAACCTCAAAAAAACTAGGGAACCTATAGAAAAGTCACTATTCCTTCTCTTTTTTTTTCTTCCCTCCCCTTTCTTTTTCAAATGAATAAACTCTTAGAGTTAACCTCTGACAGCCTAGGTTTTCTATTATGCTAAACATGACAGCCAGAGAAACAAGGAATGGAAATCTGGCCTGTACTCATGATAATAAAGGATTCCCAGGTTAAAGAAGGTTGCAATGTTTGTAATCACACTGTCCTTTGGTACCACAGATCACCAGCACCTGCCCTACAGAGCAGAGCTCAGAAACACAAACTGAGATTTCTTAGGCTTTACTGCCTTTACACAATTCACAGATTTCTAATTCACTCTGGGGACTCACTACCTAATTTCTAAGGCCTCGGTGTACACTTTCTCCAGGGAGAAAGGGACGTGCTAACCCGATTTTAACCCCTACAATGAAAGATCTAAAAGAACTCAGTCTCCGCACGCAGCAGTTCAGACACAGCTGTGCCTGTGCAGGGCTGTGCCATGGCCTTTCCAGCAGCCTGAGGACTTGCATGGCCAGCACAAACTCACCAGCCTGCCCCAAACTCACCCCAGCAGCACACTGCACCACAATAAAGGTGTGTGCTGATCCACCCGGGCTGAAGTGCAAGACTAGGAAAGTAGAGGTGAAACTCAAGACTGTGTATGACCTTCTGGATTGAGCCCACAGAAAGCATTTATCCCAACAGCACTCCTTAAAATGTTGCAGAAGTGAAGTAAATCCAAATCCATTGTGCACAGAGCTCTTACCCCTCAGGTGAAGTGATTTGCTCATCCTTCTGAGACTGATGGTGCTCATGCCTTGGAGCTAACCTGAACTTCTTCTGTAACACTGTTCCTGCACCAAACAAGATGAAGAATAGTGTTTTGAAAACCCTGAAAAACATCAGCCAGTGGGACTCATAAAAGTGACTCACACAAAGTAGAAACCAGAGCATTGCAGCGTTACCAACAACTTGAACCTTCATATGCAAGCTTCCAGACAAAAGTTAAATTCTGCCAGGATCACAAACTATCACATCTATTCCTCTTAGTCATTTCTTTCATTTCCAGAAGCATCTCTTAGCAATGAGGACTGAAATTAATGATATTCTCCACATTCCCCTTTTCTTAGAAAGGGTAGCTTCTTTCTGGTTCCTAAAATCACAGGCTTCAATTCCATCAAGTCTCTGTCCATCACAGGGATCTCCAGATAAATGTGAGTCAAGGGAAAGGCAGACTATGGTGGTTTTTTCCTCAGCTGAATATACTCAGGCTGACTGGCATCTTATGCTTTCCATTTAGTATTTTTATTCTGTACTAAAAAGCATAAAAATCTGTAGGTGTATGTATATTTTTTGCACCAGCACCACACAAAACAGAAAGCAAGAAGTGGCACATAAAAATTGCAGTAGGAGAGAGCAGAGACAAACAAAACTACTGAAAAACTAATAGATTTGCAGGATCTAGATACTCTATGGATGTATAGAAAAGGACACCTGAAGCACTACTGACTGTCACTAAAAGTGCTGCTGCTTTTAATTAGGAATACAAAGCTAAGCTAGTCTGAAAGAGTGACAGTAGCAATTCATATACTTATTGAACAAGTCTTTTCTCACCTTCAGGAATTGTTCAGTTTGGGAATATGATCATAAGGTAGATTCCATTAATAAAAAGCCCTGACCAGACTGCCAGAACTTCAGATGTTTTATTTATGCACATCCCTGGCTATGCATAAATTCTCTCTCCAGCGAGTACAAAGGGACCAGAGTGCTACATGTTCATAGTGGCAACTTGTTCTGGATTTGGTGACATCTGTAGCCTACTCAGGCCTGGAGTTACAAGAGAATTATAAAACACCGAGAAATACACGACAAACAGCATGCTCAGGCCACACCCAACATGTACAAGAACATGTAGAGTAAGTCCAGTGCACAACAGCTGCGTGTGCTTCTTTTCAGGAAATCTTGGACAGAACTCCGATAGCTGTAATTACGTGTTTTTTACCTATAAGACTATGTAACGATTTTCATGATAAATCAGAAGTGTACCTCTAAACTTAGTTATGGTATTTGCTAAAATGAGTTCCCCATCAAGGTACTTCAGAGCAATGACTCCCTGGTGTCCTGCAGGCAGCTGGAGCAGCACTGCAGCACATGGGGAGGTGCAGCCGCATCTCTCAGAGCACTGTGATGTTCGGCACTGCTCCCTGTGTGGTGATGTGTCCCCATGGAAAGGATGGCACTAGCTGTGCATCTTAATGGGCTGCTGTAGATCAGCCTATTCCCAATTCTTTCCCTAAAGCAGTTTTCTGAAGCACGACCACAGGCTCCAGCTTGCTTCTCCTCTCAGATATGCTCACCCTCTGCTCCAACTCCTCCACTCTCCCTTCTGTTCTGTTAGGTTTATTTTCATCACAGTCACAGAAGTTGCATGCTGAGCAAGTAAAATGATAGCTCCTTTTCTAAAAATCTTTTGATGTTTCCCAAAATAACTGCATCTACCAGACCTGTGAACCAGACCAAAATACCCTTTCTAGGGTAGTATTCAAAGGCAGGGAAGATAAACAGTATGAAATCAGAATATGTTACCTAGTGCAGAAAGTCCTCTTCAAAAAAATCTTTTTCTGGTATTTTACTGCTCAGATCAACACAGATACAACGCTGCCCGCTTTTTTTTTTTTTTTTCCTCTTGGGAAGAGGACAGTTTACTTGAAGCCATAATCAAATGAATCACATTTCCACCCTGTAAAAAATTAAAGCAGCAAATTAACCCTCAGATGAGAGATACATCACACTGCAGAATATTAGATTAACTTAAAGCAATCCATCAACTGAGAAAAAGGAAGACAGACTCATCCATTTATTCTAGATAATTTATTTTGCTGAAAGGAAGTTTCTTCGTTGGTATCTGCAGAGGAAATAGTTTCTCCCTCTTTATCAGTCCTGGGATGTGCCTAAAAGAGGAGGCATAAATACAGCTCAGGTCCCCCAGGTGGAGGCCCAGCTTTACCTCAGAAGCTGTAGAGGCACAGGGACTGCCTAAGACCTGAGCACATTGTCCCTCTCAGCAGTGCTGACCAGTTAATGCTTCACCAGAGCTGAGCTTGTTCCTCACCTGAGGAGCAGGGACACTGCTGCCTCCTGCCACTGCCCCTCTACTAGGTTACTGATGAGATACCTTTCGATTTTTCAGTTTGGTGTGAACTTTTCCAGTGCAAAAATTGTTCCCTGTGCATTTGTACAGCACTCAGCACAATCTGCACCTGATGCTGGTAAGAACCTCATACAGTGTCTCTTACAACAGATTTGCAGGATTATGTGCAAACAGAAAGAGCATTTTAACTTGACAATGCTGTTCTATAAATTTGGATTCCCAAACCATCTTATTTTGTCATAATCTTTGAAACTGATTAGTTTGCATATAAAATCACAGATCATTTGGCACAGGATTTCCATACCTGGCTGCTTGACAGTGCTTTGTGCACTATTATGAACCTCTGTTCCTCCATTAGTATTCCCTGCAGCAAGATGATAAATGACACTGAAGATGTGTTTATCTGATGTGATTTCTTACTTGTCTTCACCCATTTACTACATACCTCATTTTGTTTCCTTTGTGGTCTTCAGTCTTTTACAAAGGAAAACTCTTTTAGTTTTATTTTTTTCACGATTACCATTTTCTACATATCCATGAGCCTGATCCAGCTTCTTTGAAAAAAATCCTGCTGACTTCAGGACACACTGGAACTGGCCCCTCTGGAGAATGAATGTGTCTGGCATGCCTAATGCTGCAGTACCACCACCTACTCATCCTCACTGGTTCTTGTCTCTTTTGGGACTTCACACTTTACCAGCACTGCCAATAAAATGCTAACATTTACCCCTCTTGCTTGCATTCCAGAAATATCCCAACCCCTGGCCATGCTGACAGCATGTGGCAATCCTGTCTAAGCCTCAGTCTGCACTCTGACCTCAATAAACACGATACCTTTGATAGCCAAAAGCCAACAAGAACCAGCTCATCTTGTCAATCTCTGAACCAGCAGGAAGCTCTCATCATTTTGTGACATGCAGCTTAATCCATGACTGATCTTGGTCCCTTTTAAGCAGTCAAGCATACGTGTTCTACTTCATCATCTGTAAAAAGCGCTTTTTTTCTGGATGTGACAATGCAAACACAATGCAATACACACAAGAATTTTCCCCATTACAGGATGTAAGTTATCAATCTTTTTCTTAGGACTTTTATTTTCCAATTCATATGCATCTTTGCAGGACATGTCATTTCAACTGGAAAAAAAAAAAAGTAATGCCAGAAAGAAATTCAGCTCATCCTCCTTCTCCCTAAGCCCAGCCAAAGGGACTGGCTTTTAATTATCGAGCAAGAGAGTCAGTAAAAACATCTCCACCTCCTTTACAGGATCCTCAGGCTCCAAACTCATTATCAGCTTGCTTTTTAAGAGTCAGCAAATTAAACTCCCTCCAGCATTCTAATCACCACAGTGATTATAATTCCATGGTGCAGTGAAGTTTTAGGACGCTACAGACTTGGAGCCACTGTTACAACCACAGACTGCAACACACAGCCCCCACCAAGCAGCACCACACTGGGAAGCTCAATCTGCTTACTGGAACAATCTTTAAATAGTATTAACTGGCAGACAGCATTTCCTCTAGCTCAGGCTGCAGCAACACTAGGGGGTTGTAATACATCTTGAATAGAACACAGCACATGCTTCGTAAGCTGTCCTATAACTGGCTCTAATTTATTAGAGTCTCAACTCTCCCATAAAGTGGGCTTGGAAAGGCAACAGGAAAAAAAAAACAAAACCAAAAAAAACCCCAAAACCTGTACATTATTTTCAAACTATTGCTTCAAAACCAGAAATTTTTTTATAACTTTTTTTTTTTTTTTGAAAAGCCATGCGGCTTTTTATAACCATTACAAAATAATAATTGAGAATATTTCAGAAAGCATTCTACTTGATCAAAAAATCAAAAACAGTAAGACAAAATGGCACTTTCAGGCTCTCAAGTTTCCTTTACAGAAAAAAAAAAAAAAAAATCATCTCTTATATTTTAGCCACAGACTTGAAAGATGAGTGTGAAGGGCTTGGACCATTTCTCAAGCACTTAGCACCTGCCAGGTGAGGTCCAGGTATGGAAAAAATTTGGCTAGACTTTAGAATCAGCTTCTAGGAGCACTCTTAAATCTGGCTGTAAGTAGATGCCAATCATAACCTAGTCTCTCTTGGAATTCTGTCCCTTATTAGATTCCATAATCACTCTTCTGAATGACAGCAGAGGGAAATTCACAAAAAGAACTGTTTTGAAGATCTGAAAGGATCTCTCCCAGCGTGATAATTACTATGTTTCCATTTCTGTTAATGACATGTAAGAACTAGAAACAAAAGTAGTGATGGAGGATTAAGTAATTATGGAGTATTAGATGCATTTGAAGAGCAGGGTCACAGAAAAAGGCAAGCAGAGGAAAGAGTGAGCATGCTGTGGGCTGCTCATCAGCTTGAAAGCTATAAAATATTCTCCTTTATTCACAGCGTGGTAGCTGTAAAGGACACAGAGTCACAGTACAGATCAGCTGCTCTTTATTGTCCCCATTCTGGAGACCTACAGCTTTTATGGGTAAGTAAAGCGCTTGTTAACTATAGGTAGATTCAATCTCTAATCTGTGATTAATTTTCTTTCATCTAGAAATTGCAGATGTATGTGACAGGAGACTAATATAGTATCATTTAAATATAGAAGTGCAGTTCTATGATAAATGCAATATTAGAGGTGACCTAAAATTCTTGTGTCTTCTATTTCAAACCATACTTAACACAGTCACATGAAAATTAAGTCTGGTTTAAAGAAAACTGGCAAATTATGAGAATGACAATGAAAAGGGGACTTAAAACACTGGAAAATGATGAGTTCTTATGAAACTTAAGTATTTGAAAGAGAACTGAGATTCGTTCCTCTCTGTTGACAGTACAACATCCATCAAAGCAAGAGTGCTCACATGTGCCTCTGCAGCCATACTACACTTTGCCAAGCACTACTGGGAGGACTAGAGCTGCATTTAGGCGGTCCAGCTCTTGAATATACTTCTTTATGACTCAACCCTCAGAATAGGTAAAGCTGGAGCAGAAGCCCATAGCTGTGACCTTTCCATATGAAAGGAATGCTGGATTTAAAATCACCTTTGAGACTTTAATTTCCATTAGTCTCCAGATAATTCCAAGGATCAAAGGGTTCAGCCTTCCACCTTCATTCACATGATGGCAACCCACGTCACAGTTGGACCTCGAAACATCAGCAGAACTAATCTTAGTAACACTCAATATGTTTAAGGGTGAAATAATCTCTCTTCAAGAGCAGTATGACAACTGAGCTGCCATTCAGAGTAATCACCTTCCTAGGCAATTAAATTATTACTCAAAGTTAAACATCTCAGTAGTTTTTGGACAGTGATAAAAAAACAGGTCAAAATTTAACCTAAAACACTTCAAACAGCCAGAGAAGGAGCACAAAACATAAGTAGACTAAACCAGTATTGGATAGGTGTTGCTTCTGGCTAAACTGCCTCTATTTGTACAGGTCATTTCTGTAGGACTGACTTTCTATTGCAATTCAGGTGGAGACAGCTCAGCTTGGTGGATTGCTTCTACTCCTACATCATTTATGTGTACCTGTCCTACTTTCTGAATGTTCTGCTCAGAAGGCTTATCCTTTTGATATATTTGCTGGTCGTGGTTTGTTCCTGCTCTTTCTAGCCTGCTTTTGCTCACACAGCACTGTTTCTGCTGCCAAATAGAAAACTCTGGGCAGGATAATAAGAAATGACAAACAGAAACCCACACATTTCAAAGCACAGGTTTTTCAAACTTATCTTAAAAAAAAAAAAAAAAACCAACAACCAAAAAAAAAAAAAAAAAACCCAAACCAAAAAAACTAAACTAAACAAAACAAAAACCCCAACACCCTACACATTCATTCATATAAAATCATGTAATAATTCCAGCAATTTTTAGATGTTGGCTGTGCTACCTTCCTAACAACTAGAAATACTAAAGCCAGCTGAAAAATATTAGAAATTCCTTGTGTGTGCAGTTTTCAGCATTCCCCAGCACCTTGCCATTTGTCTCCACAGCATTATAAACCTATAATACATCAATATCATAGGGAAATCCCACAGCTGCTGCTTTTAATTCAAGTTGGTTTTCCTTCTAGATTTTAGAGCATTGTATCAGATGCACTTAAATAAATCAGAGTCAACAAAGCTTATTGATGTCTAGAACCTAATGAAAATTCAGCCACACTCTTATTCTGTACAACTAGAAATAGACTGCACCAAAGTCAATAAAGCCATCCTGATCTGCACAGGCTGAAGGAGGGAGACAGGGTCCCAAAAGCAGTTCTGAACCAACTCCTCAACGGCTCTCAGCCTCATTTCTGAAATGAAACAAAGTGAAACAAAGCTCTTGCACTTGAGGAAGGATGAGGTTGTCTGAAGGCTCATACACTGTATGTGTTTCCATCTTTTCTGTTTCCAAGGACTTGTTTGTATCACAGGGTTACCAACAAGCTGGGAAGATAAACAAACAAACAAACAAACAACAATCCCCCTCTTCTTGCTCTGCTGCAATCCAAGTAACTTTTAACATCCATTCACCTAAACCTATCATTCTTGTGCTTTGGGATCCCTCCACATATATTAAAAAACCTAAATTTAGTAAATAAAATACAGTGCTGCTTTGAAAGAGCTAAATTATCTTTTCATTGTTCTAATATCAAAATCTAGTTTTCAGGGGGAGCTGTTTTCTAATGGAGATACAATTTAAATTAAATCTATACAGAAAAATTATTTCATTCAGGGCCCAGTCCAGGGAAGGACAGTGACAGCATATTGTTATTTATAAACTGGAATGGGGACTTTGCTATAGTCCTTTGTAGTTAAGAGTAAAAAACTATGTCCCATCCAGTCTAAAACCATTTGGGAATAAAAGCAGCTCAGGTTTACTGAATGATCTGTAAAAACTCCTTCAAAAACACCAATTCCAGACAGGAAAAAAACAAATACCCATTTAAAAGAATTAGAGAATATTTTAAGACTATAAAAAATATCAGAAATATTTGGAATAAGTGCAGCTCAATGCAGATATCTACCACCCCAGAACTACTTTATCCAAATAATTTTATAATTCTTTAACTTTTTTGTGCAAAAGAAGTGGAATAATAGGAAGAAATCTAGTCACAAAGTAATTCAGCCAAGACAAGCTCAGCAGAGCAAAAGAATCTTATGAGACAGTCCCTCCCTCCCTTTATTAAATGTCTATTTTCTGAAAAGCCCCTCCCACAAACTTTGATAATTTTGATATTGATAAGATTACTTAGATAATTTCTAACGATGACAAGCATTTCTTCCAGACAAATAAAAATGGGAAAAACCTGCCAAGAATTTTGAACCTGATAGCTCTAGTTAGTGTCAAAAAAATGGGATATCATTGTGTAAGCACAAATCTGTCCAGGAAAATCTCATTGCAACCTTCAATGCCCAGTACACCAACTCCCTCATGCAGCAGAGCTTGAACCTACTCACACAGCACAGGTAACCAGGTGAACATAATTAAGATAAAACAAACAAGAAATTACACAGTAGAAAAATATTGGATTTTCAAAATTGTTGAGACCCCTGTGTCCCTCTGCATACATTTAAAATCTGATCCTTCTTGCTCTGCTGGGAATGAGCTCAAGACTAACATTTTATAGATATTGATAAAGGAATGCACCAGTAAGCAGATTCTGCTGAGCAACTCAGGTTTGGAGCAGAGCTCTAAATTGTAGGTCATATCTTACAGCAGTGTGTTTCTTGCATTAAGCTCCAACAGAGCTTAAAAGGCCACAAGCTTTTAAAATGTGTGTCAGAATTGAGAATGATTTTTTTTTTTAACAGTACAAAGTCTCATATACTGCATAAAAATAGCCAAACACACACACCCACTAAGCAAGAAAAAAAATTCCTGGCATGTCAATTATGCAACCATCTTCAATACTGTTTTCCAAGGATCTTCTTAACATCTCTGTCTTTATAAAATGGGTCAAACAC
This sequence comes from Certhia americana, assembly GCA_018697195.1. NCBI lineage: Eukaryota > Metazoa > Chordata > Aves > Passeriformes > Certhiidae > Certhia > Certhia americana. The sequence goes on along the minus strand of CM031862.1, from coordinate 25,145,233 downwards.
ACATCAGGATTCAAAGTCATAATACTTAGCACTACAAAATTTCAGTGAGTACCACAAAAAAAGGTTGCATTTAACAGAATTTAGGCAAATCCCCACTACTGTCCACTTTATTCTGGAGATCTCAGATATTAAAAAGGTACCTCACCTCCATAGGTCATGCCACACCCTTATCTTCAGCAGTGCAGGACCAAGATCCTCCTGTCTCAATGGCTTTTTCCAGATCTTGAGTGGAATCATACAAGCAATTAGCAGGAACAAGACAGGTGCACGCAGAGGAGAAACTGCAGACAAAATATACTTTTTTGGCATTGTACCAGAGAAGCAAAAGAGAAATGAATGCCCTTTCCAGGCCAACAGTGTATCTTTATACTATAGCTCTTCAAACAACATTTGTCACGCACAAGCAGAACAGACGAATGCTCAGGCTTGTGAGTTTACTTGCATAGAAGCAGTCATTAATTAAACACTAGAAGTTCAGGAATTTTAATCTGGACAGTGGGATCTTTGTGCTGTGCCTGTTTAGGTGGAGTCAAGGCACAAAAGGACAGTAATTGCATTTGCTTTGTTATTTGTCATCTCTCCACGTAGCTCCCCTGGCCCTGGGCTCCCTGGTGGGGCCCCTTGCTGTGCCCAGCATCCACCCACGCTCCCAAAAGATCAGGCAGCAGGGAGAGCTGAGGAATGGCCTGCTGCTCTCATATCAGCAAAAAGCCTTCTTTCTTCCACAGCTATTCTTTGGCTTGGCTAAAAAAACCCTTGTAGGAGTTGTCAGCCAAAGGAAATTAATGTTTTCTCTGCCATGGAGTCTAATTGGTTTTTTCTCTGCTGACAGCTCTTCAAGCTAAATTTAGGGAGCCAGGAAAATTAGGCTGAATGCTATTTGGCTGAGACTATGGCCACCTTCCCATACACACAAGATAACCATAGGGAAGGGCTCCTTTAATTCACTTTATGCTGCAAAACTTTGGATGTATATTAACTGCAGGATCAAAGGTATCTTTAGAGACCAACATCACTCAACAAATGAAGAAAGCTACATCTCCAGTGAGCAAGACAGAAATTCCATTCATTTCCAGAAATGAAGCCAATTTATCCCCAGCTGTCACAATTTGTCTGATCGCTCATCTGCTCACACGTAGCTTTGCTGCACTGACAATTTACTCCTCGTTCACAATACAAGATGAAATCAACACCTCCTGGAACCAAACAACTGTGAAAGAAGCTGAACTTTGATTTAAACCATCAAGTTTCCTGACCCTATTGTTTATTAAAAAAAAAAAAACCTACCTAAAAATACTACCCAAACACAAATTGTGCTGATGGTGCTTTACCCATTGCTTTTGAGCACAGGACATTTGTGTCTATTCCTGCAAGTAGGACTTCCAGCCTTTGGATCTAGAATTTCCTTACCTTGCATGATGAATTGGAGCATCTGGGAGCTCAGGCTCAGCGTTAGCCTGTGAAGCTGGTGTGTGTCCAACAGACCTATCCCCAAAGCACCAGGTCAATTAAATTATCAGGCATGTAAAAAGGCACATACTTTTTTAAGTTTACAATATTTTGATTCCTTTATAATAAAATGAATTTTATCCCTATTCTTCATCTGTCAAAAAGAGGAGTGAGTTTAACAGAATGCAATTAAGCAGCTTTTCATGCTATAGGTCATCTCTTTGGCACATTTGTTCTCCCTGACTGCACTTGGCTGGCTTTATTTTCACTTATCTCACTGACCTGTTTTAGGTTATCATATTTTTCCTCTTATCTGTTTCCAGTCAGGGTTCTGCAGTCATTTTTCTTGTTGACTCCACAGGGCATAACATCAGGCACAAGCCAATAGGATCTGCTTTCTACCCACAGCTTTCCTCACACTTTCTCCTGTACTCCTTCCTTGTTTACCAATTACCCAAGAATAAAGCCAAAAATTGTAAAAAAAAAAGTTGCTTTCCCCCTCCCAAACAATCTCCATTTCACAGTCAATTGACATTTTTTCTCGCCATAACAATATATCAATTTGGGTTACCACAAGAATATCAGTATCTCCTTTTATCAGGGTCTCTTCCGAGCCTGCATTTCTCTACTAGTTTTCTAAAAACTTCTTCTGTCCATCTCAGTTTCTTTTTCTACTTTACTGCTAAGTGATTTCTTTACTTCATTTAAAATTTAAAAAAAAAAAAAGTGTGCCATGCATGACACCACATCAAAGAGAGCATTTGTGGCTGTCCTACCTGATTTGTGACAATTAGGAGAATTTTAGACATGGATTATAGAAAGTTTTTTAAATCCTTGTGATTAATAGAGAACATTAACGTAAGTACTAGCCAGTCAGGCTTAAACTCCTGTCTTCATCAGCCCTTCTACCTATGGCTCAGGCTAAACAGTGAAAATCTCCTTTAAAACCTGCTGCTCTCTCATGTTCATGAATAGCAAAATGTTCAAAGGTCCCTCCCATGGGATCATAGGCATTGAATAGTTTAAGGAGCTCAGGATAGGCCAATGCAGTTCAGAAAGGCAGCAAGCACAATGAGCTAGATTTTGGGGACAACACAGTGGGCTTTCCTGTGTTTTCCACTTCTAGGCAAGAGGTCTTTTTAGTGCACACTTACATATTTGGCCATTAACATTGAGAATAACTGCCCATAGTCCAGACCAGGAGAAAAGAATACTGGGGAAAATATGGGCCTTTTCAGATCCTGAAAGTGGGTGGAAGAAGATATCTCAATTCCCAGATAAGGACAGGGCTCCAGCCTCCTAGGAAAAACTACACTCATACCTTCCTACTCCTTTCCTCTTTGAAGAGAATAGCTGAAGAACGCAGCAGAGCAAGAGTTAAAAAACAGCCAGGTCAGGAGTTGTTCATAATTATATCCCTTTCATCCTCAGGATATTAGTTTTAAACTCTCTCCCCAGGTCCTTTTTAATCTCATGATTTTTCTCCTACAACTCATCACGCTTGAGTGCAGTGGCAAAGACACAAAATGTATCTTTTAACATGGCCCTAAGTGGCTTTCCATGGAGACATAGATAATAGCTTATCTGATTTATAGGACAATTTTCTTGCCATGGGTTTGAAAGTCTGAAGAGATGGAGAATCTGTTCCTACAATACTTTACTTCATGCACCAAGATAAGATAGTTCTATTTGAAAGAATGTAAGTCAGCCCAGTCCCAAAACAGTTGCATGACTTTCTAGAGATTAAATACTATAATTCATCACTGAAGAAATTAAAAAAAAAAAAAAAAAAAACAACCACAAAACTTTCCTTGAATTGAACTGCACCTTTCTGCTCCCTTCCCTGTTAACAAAATAAGAAGCAGCAATATTTGCTACCCTTGGTTACAGCAAAATGCTATAATCATGTAGCTGCACCACTCACAGTCAGCAGGAGTGTATTTGACCTTACAGGCTTTATTTGCTCTTAACACACAGACACTTGCCAGCCCTCCTGGACTTCTCCATCTCCAATTTACAACTTTATGTCTCATATGAAACAAATTTACTATCACATTCCCAGACAAGGAGACCTGGAGCTTTACTTCGACTACTATACAATAATACTCAGCACAGAGGTACATTTATTACCATAGGTTTATTTAGGACATGCCACAACAAACTAGGAATTATTTTATCTATTTTAGGGAAGAGCATTAAAAAAATACTGTGAGAACATGGAGACTTACAGCTACATGATTTTTCAGGCTGCCACACTAACAAATGCAGGTCAACTTTGCCTTTTGCTTTGTTTTTGATTACATCGCTAGACAGACCCAACAGCTATTTTGCAGAATTATGAGTTGCAATTTTAGTTTCTTCGGGCTACATCTTACGCTTTTCAGCTACTCTTGACCTGCAGAACTCTAGGAGTTTCTCAATCCTAACCCTCATCCCTCAGCTGTTACACAGGATATGTCAAAATAGAGGCTTGTGTTTCCTGCCCTGTTGATACAGCACATTTACAGAAAACCACAGTCAAGAGAATGCCAGACAATTTCAACAAGAAAAAACAAGAATGAGTTATTTTCTTCCTCAATCCAAACTTACTTTGTGGCACTTACCTCTAGTCCATTTTCTGCAAGCTAAATTACAAACAAATTTAACATAAATACTTTAATGAAGTTAAATTAAATTAAATGAGATGAGCAATTAAACAAGATGAAATTTCCACCAAAGAAAATTTCTGTGGAGTTAATTGCTAGAAGTTAAGAAAGCACACCTGGGAAAGAACAGAAGACCATATAGTGTTTTCTTTTACTGTTCTTTAATCATCTATTACCACAGACATTAGACAAAGCTGAATAGACCTCTACTGTGAATGACTACCCCATCTTTATACAATGGAAAAACACATTACCTTGGTTTTCTGCTTTGAATAATAATGATGATCATAATCCATGGAAGAACCTTCTAAAATGTACTAAAGGTAAGCCACAGAAGAGTAAGTTCAGTATGCAAAATCACTGAAGGAAGAGGCAGCAAAACACAAAGCTTTTGACTGGATCAAGTTGTTTCAAGCCCTCAAATTGGCTCGTGCAGTTCTCACACTGCTCAGGACCCAAACAACAATAAATAATACCAAGAATAGCATTTATATTGAAGGATAGAGTGAATACTTTCTCTAGAAAAAAAGAGAAAATAACTTCTACACACGTGAGTGGCTGTAAAAAGGAAAAAAAATCAGAAGCCATTACTGTTTGAGAAGGGGCAAAATCAATTGCAGAAAGAGGGAGATGTGTGGGATTCTCTCACTCCCTGAGGTCTTTATAAATCAAAACTAGCACTGAGAATTGACACAGCAGTGCTTCACGGGATCCACAGAGCTCACTCCTCATGGCTCTTTCCCCACTGCAGAAGCCAGATGAAATTGCTGTGCTACAGGATGTCTTCTGCACTATTGTCTCTGCTCTCATTTGGATCATCAAAAACCAACTCCCACAGTAGAAGTCTGGTTCCTATGCCTCTAACTCAGTATCTCATGCACAGATTTATGTGTGAATTAATAATCGATGCCTTCAGCTCAGGAAAAAAAGCCTTTTATACCTCTGTCTCAAGAGATTTCTAAACTCAGGCCCAGCAGGCAATGACTGCCCATTTCCCTCTGCTCTAAGGTGAATTACTACAGCTGATGAGCAATATTCCAGCAAAAATGCTGATTCAAGAGAACAAAGAGTATTCCACTGGAACGTGTTTATTCTGCTAAAAGCCTCTTCAGAGGCCAGGCACTCCCTGCTGCCTGACCAGCTGGCTGGCCTGGCTGGCCAAGAGCCACTACTGCAAAAACCCTGAAACAAATCCAGATTGCCTCTAGTTTCCCCCATGCCAACAATCTATTCCAGCACAGGGTGAAACAAAATGTCAACACCACAGAATTCTCCAGAAAAGAGAAATAAATATCCCTTTCTGGTCAGTTTTAGTCACAATCTGTTTATGTTCTCCTGCTTTTTCACATAAATAACTGTCTTAACATTGCCCTGCAGAAGCATGGACTTGAACAAGGAGTACTGAGGAATCAGCCCCAGGCTGGTTAGGTTAATCAAGTTTTTATGAATAACAAGCATGATAAAATTCTGAGTCCCTGAGAAAAAGGTCCAGTATTTTAACACTGTTATGGTTTTTTGTGAGGCTTTTATAAGTAACTCTTCAGTCAGCTACTGCTCATACTCATTTCAAAATACTACAGACTGAAACCAGAGGGTTGTTTTACAAGGATGTTGTCTGTCATCATGAATAAGGTGTTAATTCTACTGATCTATTCCCTGCAGAAATGACAAAGCATCTGGATTTTTTCTTACCGCTGTACTGACCCAATAAGTGACCACTATAGACTGTCCCCTGCTATTTGTAAAACAATCTCCTCCATCTTAAAAAATCCAGTTGTCTTTCCATAGCTTAAAAATCCTAATTAGAATTATATTGGAAATGCATATGGAAACATCACTATTGCTCTAATTAGAGAGCACAGTACTAGGAGTCAAATGCCAACACATTTTGGGTCTTGATAAGATGAAAGCAGAGTTCAGTAGATAATTCAGTCTCACAGGCTCCTAATTTATTTCGTATTGCTCAATCAGCAGTTGTAGCCTTCTGCCCACTCCCACTAGATCTTCGTTTAAGATCAAACCTGATTCAACTGTCAGGTTGCTCAGAGGGCTTGTTTATTTTCTGGGTTTTGTGTAAAAAAACCTGCATTCTACTGTACTTTATTTACACAAAATTATTTATTCAGCAAATTTTGGCAGGAGAACTGGACCTGATGAATCCAGTCATTTTTCCAGAGATGGTAGCTTCTTTAAAGCACAAAAGCAAAACTGTTTTTAAATAACTGCTTTTAATTTTTAAAGCCAAATAATTTTTCTTCTCAATTGGCAGTAACAGCTTTTAATTATGTTCTACTTCAACTCCCTTTACTTCATCTTCTCTTTAAAACAGCTCAGTTCTGTTCCTCAGAGGTAAATGCCTATATGTACTAAATTCATGCATTTTCATTAAAAAAATTCACGTTAATTAATGGATACATTAGGGATGGAGGATATATTGTATTCACCAAACAAAAATAAGTGATCAATTATTAATTTTCATCAAATAATTTCTGAGGCATGACTCATGAGTCAGCATTTTCAAAGAAAATCTGTTTGTAAAGCAGAAATGCTATTTTTACTACAGTTTTGGTAGTGTGCTACATTATACCCTACTAAACATTAACTGCTTCAGACATCAGTTTTCCAGCAATATTTCTTACATTAATTGCAAGCACTTCAGGTCTTTTTGTTTTCAGAAAGTAGATGGAGGACTCTTCATATTGAAAGGAGAGATTTTGAACAAATCAGTCAAATACGTATTAACCAACTGTCAGAACTGGATGCTATATTACAGAGTTTATAAGAGATTAAAAGATGATTCATCAAATCATTAACTGACATGCAGAATATCACTGAGATCAACAGCATGAAAAAAGTTGGAAGCAGTAAGAGTGGGATGAGTCTGCAAAAACAGTTGCAAGGAATGAATGTGGGAGATTGAAGTGCATAAATCTGACCTCTGCACAGTTGAATTGTGGGATTATAGTAAAGTGCAGGGATACTAAACAGACATGATGAAAAAGGATACTCTCTATGACTTGTGGAGGTATGTAATGCTCAGCCTCTCTCTAAACATTTTTCTAAGCAGCTGGTAAGAAGGTCAATAAAGGAGATACTGTTAATGCATTTCAATTTCTACAGACCTTTCAATAACCTTTATCTAAGTTATCTTGGGATATGAGAGATGATTATCTGATGAAGTCTGAAGAGCTGAATAAAAGCTGCTTTTAGAATAGAAAGCCAAAGTTATTAGAGGTTACCTTTGCTGGAACCTGTGTAATTCAATATACTCATAAATTACTTAGAAATAGCAGAATGGTAAGGAGTTTTTTTATTATTTGGAGTATTCAAAATTGACTGTAGAGAATTGCAGGAAAATTGTATCATCCTTTGTGACTTGGGCTAAAGAGGCACATCAAGCTCAGTGTCTGTAAATGCCAAACAACCTACATAGGGAAAAGATGGCCAAATTTTAAATGATGATGGTGTTTAAGTTAACTCCTGCTGCCTGGAAGATAAGAGATCGTTTTGATTAACTGCACAGCAGCCATCCTTCAATAGGTAAAAAATTAACAGAGTAGAAAATAAAACATGGCAATCTCTGTCTGGATCCAAATCCACCTCAGTTTTGAGAACACTTTCAAATTCTAGATCCTCATGAATAAAAGTGAACTGGAAAAACATTCAGGCAAGTTATCAAAGTTTCTGTAAATACTATGCAAATTGGCAGAGGAATTACATAGGAGGACTGTAACAAAAATCCACCTGATTATGACAGACATGGAAGAGCAAATAGTGAAGGACAATTGCTTTCTCTCAATACAGCAACTCAAAGGCCTTCAACTTTGACCTATTTGGTAAATATTTTGAAACAAAGGGAAGTATCTTCCTCTTACAACAGTGGAACTGTGGAACTTAATATCACTGTGTGATGTAGAGATAAAAATCATGAATTAATTTATACAGGTAAAAAAATTCCGAATAAAAGTTGACCAACGTGTATTAGATATATATTAATGCAAATGCTAGGTATGTTTCTAAAGGCCAAAGTTGCCAGAAACAAAGGAGGAAGTATTTTACCTCATCTGTTTCTTGTATTCTTTCAGGGCCTGCTACTGGCCCCGGCCACAGTAGATACTCAGTCAGTTGAGCTGCAAGTACTGTCTTTATGATAAACAGGCATTTAGAAATGACAGGCTTGATTTGGGTCCTGTAATTATTCCTTTCTCCTCCCCACCTCAAACTCTGCCACAGCTATTATATGTTAATTTCTGTTTCCAGATAGAACTTATCCCTGCATGTCTGTGCCTGCACAAGAGCTATGTGCTGTCTGAGAAGTGACCAAGCCTTTGACCTCATGTTCTTGGAATAAATGAGCATATTTAGATCTTGACCCTTCAGGAAATTATTTTATAATAAGACATTAGCACTTAAAAGAACTACCACAAGGAACTCAATATTTTCCATGTTGGTTCACCCAAGTTTTCTATCCCATTCTGTTTAGAAACCCTGAGTAAGCACCTGGACTACCTTGGGCTTTGTGGAGATGACACAGAAGCTGAAGATCAGATCCTTGAAAGTTTGAATGGGATTCTTCTGGCTATTACTGAAGATAGTTAAGTATCACTCTGGATCACCAATTAACCATTTGCACAATTCAAAAGAATTCATGGCATGTTTTGTTTATTGTGGTAATCTGTATTTCAAGAAGTGATTGCTGGTAGAACTATAGCTGCCCTCAGGCTGTGTTGCTTTCTTATCTCTCTGTATAAAACTCACAAAATTACCTGTGACCAGATAAAGTTATTGGTCACTAAAATACCAAAAGCTCCAGGAAAATTCCAGGTATTACATTCTACTTACTACAAATTCCTAGGATTAATTTAGGGTGACCCTACCAGGGCAGGGATTTTAAAAGTAGTTTGTAAGTCTACTTATACAAAAGTCCCTAAAGCCTTTGCACATTCTCCTAAAATGACATAAACCTGCATTTATTTGAGTCTCCTGCCAGATGGTGATTTACTGCCTTCAGGACAGATGGCCATATTTTTGATGAAAAAAGGCTAAGGGAATTGTCTGTTCTAATTGTTAGTCTAATAAAAGATGCTGTGCCTACCTACAGAATTAATTGCTAGGCCATACCTCAGGAATAGCATCTTAGTCCCTGACTTCCCATGCCTTATGCAGTCATCCTTTGGTAGTCAGAGAAGATGAAGCTGTTTCCCTCTTTGCCACCCCTACTTCAATTCAGCATAAAGCAGAGTAATCAGCTGGAGCCACACTTGCTGCAATTCAAGCAGATGACTGTGCCCATATATTCAGGCTCAGACAGCCTTTAAGAACCTTGCTAAGTCAGAAGCTTGGATCCCACTGGTGCCCACTCAGAACTCCAGGAAACAAAGGAGCATGTGAATAAACCAGATGCAAACCTCCTGCAGGTATTGCTGACATTCTTATCATTGCAGAGCAGAGATCTCTCCACCTACTCAGAGGGAGTGGGATCTTCCCAGCTTTGGCAAAAATCCTGAAGGGCAATGCACGATGTGCAGTGAAAGCAGCCCACGTGCTTTCAGAGATAGCCAAAAATGGTAAGTCATGCTCAAATATTACCACAAGGCATCTTACAGCACATTAGCTTCGTTTTCACTCTTGAATTTTGTTTCATGGCTACCAGCTATTGCCATAGCAATTGTTTCACTCCTAAATGGCAAATGCCTGGCATTCCCTCTCTCTCATCTACGCAGAGGAAATGAAGAAACCATGTATTGAAGCAGATTTGGTTCTAACACTGATACCTTTGCTGAAGAGCAGAGACCAAGAAATGCTGCTTCATGCTGGGAGGGCCATTGGCCGTATCTGTTACGATAATCGTAAGTACCCACCCCAGAGAATCCACTCTTCCCTGGCTCTGAGGCATTATAACCTGTAACTCACAAAAAACTTCATGAGACCTGAGCACAGCATGCACTTCAGCCTCCACTAAGGGATGCAATTCACAGAGCTCACAGGCACCTGGCTGAATGCACCCCAAGCACTGCCTGAACTCTGGGGTTCCCCCCATACATTTTTGACTTGAAGGTGGCACATCTCTCTCAGAACTGCTTTGAGATTACAAGAGAAGCAGAGCCTCACACATCTTAACCAATTTTGCAGACTTGCCTTGGGTCCAAATCCTGAATAGCTTGGACTTCTGGACTTCTTCTGAAGTAATAAGTATATCTATAAAGCAAAGCACTTATTTTAAAAGTGTGTTAGAAAAAAACAGATTAAAAAAAAATATTGAGGTATTTATCTGTGCAAGGAATACTCTTCTCTGAGGACCATTGTTTGCATGCAGGAGATTTTGGGGCTCCAAATTGCCTGGACACCAGCTTTCTTGCTGGCCTCTCAAGTTAAACAATTTTCGTTTACTTGCCCAAAACAATTTAAGATTTTTTTTTTTTTTTTTAATCTTTAACTCTCAGACTGATCAAAATATTTACTGTATACTGAAAGTAATATGGATATTTTCACCCAGTATCTCATATCCATCTCTGCCTTCAACCTATCTTCTCTCTAATCCTTCTAGTGTGGATCTGCACAACTCTACTTGGAAAGTTGTGGGTTTGCCTCCTTCACTGTCCTCATGAAATCCAGGCGTGACAGGTACCTGGCATAGATTCCACTCAGCTCCTTGTGAGTTAAGTGGATTTGCCAGGGAATAACACAACAGCTTAAAAAAAGCTTTTCCCTACAATTACATTCTGCTTTTCCCTACAATTACATTCCCAGCTCCTGCACTCAGCACTGCTGCAGCACATGGCCACCCTGCACATCTGCTTTCCCTTCTGGCAGAGCACGGCTGTGACACACTTTAATAAATCCTGCTACTAACACAGCAACAAATGCATCAAAGAGAAGAAAAATTAACTTCACCATTTCCCTGTCTGAATTCAAATTGCCTATGCTACTACAGCACCAGATCCTTCCTGATAGCTGCCATGCACTATCACCCAAGCAGCAGCCCAGCTCTCAGCAAGACTCTGCTGCAAAAGCAGTGCCATTGTCTGTACATTGCTGTCCAGCTTTGTACCTTATAGTTCTTGGCATCCTCAAAATCCTTTCAGATATTAAGCTTTTATTCACTGCAAAGCAAACTGCAACAAGAAAAAAAAAAAAACAGTTATCATGATTTTCCTCAGCAAGCACATGTGGATGGAGACAGTGGCTTAAGACCTTAAATCAAAGTTGAATCAGGAGGCTTAGCAAAAATCTGTTCCAAACTTGCATTTCCTCCACACACATATTAGCCTGGAGCCACCACAGAAAAGCTTTACAAATTCTAACAGTGTGAGAAAGAACCAGACTACCTTGCTGCTAAGCATCTCATTGGGACCCTTTCCACTGATTTAATCAGTTCCTGATTTAACACCTGCGCTTTGCTAACCAGGTGGCCTTCAGGAAGAGCTGGTGAAGGTTGGAGTAATCCCATTACTGGTCCAAATATTAACTGACTATGCAGAGAGTGAATCCCTTGTCCACGTTGCTCTATTGGCCTTGTACAATCTGGCAGACCTTGGTAAGTAAGTAAGGGGGTTTTGAAATTTTTTTAAAATTTTTGCATCTTAGAGCAAAATCTCATCTCCACACTGTCACTGTTGTTCCATGCCTACAGGTTTATTTGCTTTGTTTTTGGGGTGGGGTAGGGGTGGTGTTTGGGCTCTGTTTTTAAAACACTTCTGATGCCTAATCAGGAACTGGCCACAGTATCTGGATTGGAGAAATAACAACTCTTTTATGGAGTACCAGTAATTACTTATACTACATTAAAATAATTAAGTTTTAACAGCCAGCTTTTGACCCCAAAGGAAGAGATGGCATAACTTCATGTGATAAACTGACAGTTTCAACTACTTCAGATTTGGCACATTTGAAGGTTGTTTATTAAAATTTAATTTCTGTTTAATAATTAAGTTTCTATACCTTACTGAAACAGCTTCCATTTTCATTTACACAATTTTCAAAGCAAGAGCATCTCCACTAATTTAAAATGCATTTGCCCTACTTTACACAAGTTGTGACTAGTAATGGAAGAAAAAGACCAAGTACAAAATTATTACTATTCTCTAAATATGGTCTGGCTAAAATTTGATCTACTGCTTCCTGCATTTAGGGAGAGATGCAGGGAAGGAGACATGATACCACACTGTCACGTTATTCTCTAAGGAGATCTTTCCTTGTTATATCTGTTATATTATTTAATACTATATTCAATTAAAATGTATTCCATGTCAAACAGTAGCAAGCTTTGCTAACATAGATCTTGCAGAGGTTTAGGATCCCAGCAAGACTACAAGCACCTAATCAAGGCAAAAAAAAAACTACTACACCAAACTGACATGTGCCAATTGTTATATTAAATAATCATAATACTTGTACAAGTCAGTGAAATTAAGCCGGGATTAATTTGACACATATGAGGTCATATTATGAAAATTATGAAATTACCAAGAAAAACCAGTTAAAAAACCTGGGGGGAGAAGCAATAGAGCTTTGCTGTCTCAGTGCTGTCCAATGAAACAGAAGAGTTCAGAAGAACAGAAAAAGCCTTCAAAAACTTGTCTAATCATGTCAGATCAGAGGGAGATATCTTTAAACATTTAATCATATAAAAAAAAAAATTCAAAATCCTGACTTTATCACATACACAGATTCAGCCAAAGAAGCTCTAAGCATGACAAAAGTTGCTGAACAGCTGGTGAAACAACTGAGGAGAGCAGAGAGCCATGAGAGGTTAGAGATTGTCTTTGAGGTCCTGCAAGCACTCGCAGAAAATGGTAAGGATTCTTTTGGTCTGGGTGGAACAAGGGGACACTGGGAATTGTAGTGGATTAAGCTCTGGGTTCCAAGTTTGCCATGGGATTATGCTAACAGAACCAGCAACCCTTTCAGGAGAAATAAGCTCCAAGAGCATGTGAGGTCCTGGCAAGAACATCACCTGAACAGGTGAGACAACAAAGAAAGGAGGGAGAGAGTACCATTCCACTGCATGCCAGTAGATCCAAAAGACAGCAGATTCAAACTTAACTTTCCATGGTGGGTAAGAGGAAAGCAGCAACACAGATAATTTTTTTAATTTTAAAAATCAGAACAACCAGGAACCAGTCCAATCTCTGTTTGGGCCATTTACTTAAGGGCTGGACTCGCTGCTCCTTGTGGATCGCTTCCAGCTCAGAATATTCTGTGAATCTGTGAGGATGCATACTCTAAGCAGCAGTGCAACAAGCACTGACACTGCTCCACTAAAAATATCTAGATATCTGACACAGATTGTAAAGATATGAAAGCTCATGACTGGCAACACAAGAAATATTAAAGACCAATGCAGAAAGCTTTGCTCATTCTGCCTTGGTGTCATGCTAGCTCCAGAAAGCAGTTACAAACAAAAATAGTGACTGCAGTCTGAAAAATGACTGGCTAAATTTCAAGGATTGAGCTTTATAGTTTGAAATGGTTCCACAAAGAGCCAGAAGCTTTTAATGTGCTTGAACTGTGATCTCTACAGATACTCTGAAAGTGCAGTTGGTGGAGGCAGGTGTGCCAGAGGTGTTGTCCGAGATCCTGCTGAGGCTCCAAGGCAGTTCACAGGCTGAAGATACATGTATTGTGAAGGCTGCATCAGATCTCATTGTCTCTCTGCTTCTTGGAGGTAAAAAAAAAAAAAGGAATATTACAGGCCAGGTACAAAAAGAATTAACATCCAGGAGTCTCTTTAGCAAAGGAGTTGCCATCTCTGTTGGATTCTTTTACTTAAGAAGAATTCACAATCTCTTATCATCCTTGCAGGAATTCTTCTGGGGCATGGCACTTTTCATTTCTATAGCCTATAATCCAGTACTTGTGTAAATTGTGTACAGCAATTAGTGTTGCTATGCTGTATTTTGGGAAATACATATTAAAAATAAAATATCAAGAACTGGCCACTTAGACTGCGTCCCACCACTCACAACCCCAAATAACATAAAGGTCTTAAATTACTAACTTCAACAACAAAAGTAGGTCATCACCAACTGACAGAACAGTTCAGCTTAGGACTAATTATAACCACATATGAGATATTCTCTATCTCTCATAACACAAGTACATACAGAAGGTTTTTGCTCAGGGCTGTGGCATCATCTCTTAGAATATGAATACTTGCACCACATCCAGACCAAGCACCAAGCAGGTACCAAGATAGGGGCAAGGCTTATTGCTAATTTTACAAAAGAAATGGTAAGGCTGGTTATTCTCCACCCTTCACCGATGGAAAGCCACTGTTTGTGAGTGCAGAGAAAACCAACACTATCAGATTTCACTAATCCCTGGTTCTGAAACAGTTACCTTCTTTCCTGCAGATGAGAGACTTGCATGCTTTTAAAGTTACAGCTGCTAGTGATACTAAAACAATTTAGGGGGGGTCATAATAATGAAGAAAGGGATGATCAGGTATGCAAGCTTTTGCACTTTTCTTTTTCCTGAACCACACTTTATTAGAGGGAAGACTCTGGAAATACTTAATGGAAAATATATTTGTTAGAAATCTCAGGGAAAATTAATCCACAAACACCAGAGGTTTATGTCCAAAAAGGAGACAGAGGAGTCCTGTAACTTTATTCAAATAAAGGGAGAGGCCATGGGGCATTCCCCTGGGGTCTCTCAAATGTTTGGAGGATGCAGCCTCCTTTTTATCCTCATTTCCCAGCCACATTTCCCTCTCTCTTTCCCCACTGGCTGAGGTACTTGAGAGGTACAGACTGCACAGAATGCCTGATACCTAAGATTCCCCTCTAATGTATAACCCTCCCTTTTAATGTTTAATTCTTATGGAATTTATGGTTTCCCCGCATTGTTTCTTTCATCTTTTAATACCCAGTTTCATTTATCAGCAAAGCTACAGTTTGTTTGTAAGGCAAACACCTTTTTTCCATTCATCAATCAGTGGAATCCTTCCCATTGTTTCCTTTATCTCTCACTGCTAGTTTTATCTACCAGCAGACTCATGGCTTGTTTGTAAAGATAAATCCCTCATTCCTCTCAAAAATAAACTAAAACAAAACAACAACAAAAAAAAAACAACAAAAAACCCTCAAAACACATACAAAAACCCCTCAAAAAACCCCACAGAAAAAGCCCCAAACAAACATAAAACCCAAGCAAAAAAACCCACAGTTACTGCTGTTGTAGTTTTTATACTGCTTTGTGAAGGGAGGGCTGCTCAGACAAGGAGAAGAAATCTCAAGAGAAGCCATTTTATCTTTCAATTCCTATTATGAAAAGCAATGAGCCTTCATACTCTGCAGAGAGAAAAGAGATTCTTATGAGCAGACTCCTGGAAAGCATGCTGTGCTCAATCAATCAGCAGAAGATCCCCATCACATTTCCTGTCCTTTCCCACTGATAGCTACTGTACTGGCTTCAAACTCAATTAACTAAATTGTTCAACTTTGTGCATTAATAGGTGCTTAATTATTAGAAAAGATTCCCTCACATCTGTCTGAACGTTGGGTTTTGGTTTGGTTATTTTTAAAGCAAGCTATCCACACATCTCTTCACCTTCACCTCACAACCTTTCTAGACTCCCCTTCTTCCTTGCCTTATACCTTGTACTGAATCAGCCATTGTGCATCATGGCTCTACAAAGGCCACAGAAGTTCCCCCGGAGCCTTTAACAGGCTATTTCCATTTACTCAGCTGAATGGCTTGCTTTGTGACTCGCTCTTCTCCCCCCATCTTCCCCACAACAGCATTAGATGTTTCATGTGGAAGAAGTGAATAATCCTTCTCATGCCTCAGTACATGCCACTGATGTATGCACAGCTTCTAATCTGAGAGAAAAAAAATCCTGTGGAAATCTGTTCTCAGCATCAAATGACTTCTAGGCAGCAGAAAGATGACAGGCAGCTTTTGCAGCTATGAAAAGTGGCTGTTCCTATCAGACTTTAACTCTGAGCCATTAAATTGAATGTTCTGCTGCTATCCAAGCAACAACTCCATAGGAGAGAAAAGCAATTTGGAGCTCTGTGATAATCAAAGCAAGGCAACCACTAATGGGCTCTGGCTATTTGCACTTTACTACATGAGGAAAAAAAAAACCGTTCTGACATCCTTCAGTTTGAGAGGTAGGAGGAGGAGAGAAATTAATTTCAGTTAAGGCTAGTCTATATGAAGATCAAAATATTTTCCCTGTAGAATTTTATCAGCCCAAAAGAGGTGACCTATTTCTATGGAACCTGTTCCTAAAGAGAACTGGGCAATTTTCCTCATATACTCTGATCTCCAAGGATTAGGACTAGGCAAGAGAACACTTGAAGAATGACAAGCAAAACCTTCAGCTTTAGAGAATGTATGCATAAAATAGAACCAAAAGATTTTTGTGAAAGCAGAACTCTAGCTATTTCACAGACTGACAGTTCTCTCATGAAAATATCTAATTACATTTTACAAGCACTTGACAAAATCTTACCTAACATATGTAAGAATACAGGGGGAAAACAGACTACTAAGTGAAATGTTAAGAGATAGAAAAGAATAAAGGCAGTTGTTCAAAAGACAACATGATCAAAAGACAACAGGAGTGTCTATGACTTTGAGGTGGAAATAACATCCAAACCAAAGGTGTTAAAATTGCTAAGGCCCTTTTTACGTGTTATACATACAAAAACTAGAAGTCTGTACACCTCAGTCTGTAAATTCAATTAGAACCATGAGAAGCACTAAAGCTGTTTTTGGCCAGACCATGAGGTGTGTTTAGTTCCATGGATAACTCTTTACTCCAGGTGAATGTGTCTTTCTATCTAGTGTTCACACTGGTTTGCTATTTTTAACAAACAGCTTTCACAAGGTAAGACCACAGCTATGAGATGGTCATGTGTGTCAGGCCTATACCTCTCTGAGGTATAATAAACTGCACAAAGCAAAATACAGAAAATTATTTTCCAAATGGCATCTTCAAAACTCTTCCTTCAGAAAGGATGCCATCTGTAGTATAGGGAGTTTCCTTTCGCTCTTCAGCAGAACTTCCTCATTTCCTTACAAGGTGACCTAAGTAGCTTCTGAAAACAAATCTGCCACCTCTACAGAGCAAATTCTCAAAGACAGAAGAGATGCAGACATGCACTGACAAAATACTGCAGAGCATTGCTGGGCAAAGTGGTAGTTTTTTGAAATATGTAAACCTGTTCTTTCACAGGGATTTAATAAACCTGTCTCTGCAGGTCAACTCATATTTTCTGAGCTTCATGTGAGTGCAACACAAATAGACTTTGCATTTCAGGAAGTGGGTTTCTCAAAAGAGAGAAGGAAAACCTAGCTCTGATTCTTTCAAGGAGTAGCTAATGACAATTTATTTCATAGAAAACAAAGAACAGCAGCAGAACAGAACTAGTAATCAGATTTACAATTTGTGGGTAAAATCCCTGTTTTCACAATAGTGTCTTAAATCAGTAGAAGAGCAAAATTAAGAGTGTTAAAGCTATCCTGGTGAGAAATGAAAAATGCCACAATGTATTCTACTTCAGGTATAGTGGAAAGTACAGCAGCACTGAGGGGAAAAAAGGGGACTGGAGAACTTCTGGTTTTGAATTTGACAGTGATTGTCCCTTGAAAGCTCTCTCAAGCTAAGCTCCACTGGAATCTGCCTCAACATCAGTTTACAGGTAGCTGATGCTCACTTCTCTCAAAAGAGCTGAAGGTTGCAAAAAACAATGCAAAAGCTATAGTTTTGATCTTAGCAAGACATGAAAATAGTCAAGGCAAAGACTCCCTGAATTCTGAATTTGCATCATTCATTTCTATCATTGTGTTTCTTACCTCTCTCACCTGCTTGATTCTGCCTCTCTCTTCAGACGGCAACTGCCTGCGAATGTTCCAGCTGGGAGTCATTCACCAGCTCCTGGATCTTCTGGAGAAACAAGTGCAAAGCAGGGACACCTCTGTTCAGCAGGCTGCACTCAGTGCACTGCAGAACCTTGCTATTCCAGGTACACTGCCTTACTGCCATTCTTTGTGCAGATGGGTCAGCTCTGCAGCTCCCTCCAAGTCACCAACACCAACCCCTGACCTTTTCCCCTCCCCTGCAGAACATGCATTTCAATAATTCAGCAGGACTTCCTCATCTACATAACAAATTTGAATATCATAAAGTGTAATCTCATTACAAGCTGCTGAAATAGTTTCATACTAATAGCACACAGCAGCTCAAGGCAAAAAAAACCACAACAGGGTTCATAGCTTAAAATACAGAGTATGGGGTGGAGACACCTGGTAGGAATGTCAAACTTTCTCTTCTATAAAGCTATTATTCATTCATGTTACACAGAACCAGTAAATCCCAATGTTCTTTGAAGCTGCATTTTTAAAAGCTCAACTCAATTATAAAATACCACTATAGACCATTTTAATTATCTATTCTGTTAAAGTCTATTACAAACCATATTAGATGTTTCCAAGTGTGTGGACACTTAAAATGCTATTCCTAGAATGTATTTTTCCTCATCAGTTCACAAAAAATATCTTTAATTAATCTGTAACATCTGTTAGATATTCTCTAACAGAAATACAACACTTCTAGGAACATAAACTCTTATCGCTTTCAACAATATAATCTGCTACTGGAAAAAGAAAAACAAAAGACACTGAGTAGAAATCCATAAACATGAATTAAATATGGGTCAACTCTTGGAAACAGACATAGAACTCTTCAGTTCAAGTATTGATCTTAAAAGAGAACAGATACTTATAAAAAAACTGAAGAAGTCATTATGATCTGGTAAAAGAAGTCAGTCTGTGCCACTGAAAAACAAGGACCTATCAAGTTATTTAACAGGGTGTGTGTCTCAATTTGCCCAATAAAAGGATGAAGGGAGATATAACAGTCCTCTCCCTCATTTCACTGTCCAATCTTCTTCACCACTCCCCCAAAAATATATGCAGAAGGCAGGAAAAAAAGGGCTCTGG
This sequence comes from Certhia americana, assembly GCA_018697195.1. Lineage (NCBI taxonomy): Eukaryota > Metazoa > Chordata > Aves > Passeriformes > Certhiidae > Certhia > Certhia americana. The sequence continues at coordinate 25,126,184 of CM031862.1, read as the reverse complement.
AGGAAGCAGCTTTTGGTAGCATAGTTAAGCAGTATTAAGACTCCTTCCAGACAAGCTTCTGGTTATTACAAGGGATTTACTGCACCAACCACTGGAGCAAAGACAAAAATGAAGAGAGGAAAGCACAGAAACAAAGGCAGGAACAACAGGGGATCAGTGACCTCAAGCACAAAAAAAAATCCATTTTCAAGAAATATGGTTGAGTAAATCACTTCTGCCCCCCTGTTCAGTTAAGATGAGCTAGCACAGAACAGGCTTCCTCATGTAGCAAGTCAATAGATAATCTATTACAGCTAGAAAAAGGAAGAGAAACAACAATACTGTGATTTATGTACTTTGTTCTGGGCAGAGGTAAGACCAAAAGTAACCAAAACTACCCAAGAGCAGTTCTTATGAAAGCTTTAGCCCGAAAGAAAAGTCTAAACCATCAGGTAGTCCTGACTTAATTTCTGAGCTCTCTAACAAATTGTACTTTTTACTAGAAGCCTAACTCAGCACACAATTCACAACAGTTACGCCATGTCTATGTTTTCAGATCTTTGTGCAATTACTGAGCCTCACATCAACACCTCTCTCCCATTTTCCAGTTGTCAGCAAGGTTCAAATGCTGGAGGAAGGTGTCGCAGAGCGGGTCGAGGCACTCCTAAGGTCAGAGAGTCCTCCTGTGCAGTTTAAACTCCTCGGAACACTGCGGATGTTAGCAGATGGCCAAGGTAGGCACCTGCCACCCTTCCCTGAGATCAGCAGTGAGCTCCCCTCCTCCTTCAGCCTGCCAAGCAATGGCTGTGCAAGACTGCAGGCTGAGTGTCCTGCTAACCCAATTCCACTCCATCCAGAGGGCTCCAGCAGAGATTATTGCCAGAGGCTGCACACTTTCCAGACCGCCCTGGGCAGCCTCAGAGGCAGTTGAGAAACAAACCACACGGAACGAATCCACAGCAGTCAGTGAGAACAGGCAATGGCCTAAAAAGATGTCTTTCACCAGAGTTACAGCAGCACGGCATGAGTATGATGAAAAAGAGCCAGGTTTTAGTGCCAAATCACAGGACAGCAAATCAATAAAGAACTAGAGAACATAAAAGAAATAAAGGGAGCTGGGGTGGAGCAAGGCAGGAGAAATTAACGTCTACCAGTCTTTCTATACACGTTGCCAGGTTTATCTTACTCATGTGGCTCAAACATTGAATTTACTTTGTATGTTAATGTAATGGATTATCTACTGGCTTTTCATTCAGTTTAACACAGAGGGGGGGTATGAAAAAGCAACAGTAATCTTTCTGTGCACATTGTTTCATTTTAAGAAGCACCCACAACATCAGAATTACATTAAGATATACTTCAATATCTTAATTTATCCCTAGGCTTACTTAGCTCTTACCAGACTGTGACACAAAAACAAGCCTCATGCAGCTTGGTACTGTCTTTGACATTGCCCAAGCAGCTGCTCTAGAGTATCAGTACTGATTCCTTGATGCGCAGGAATCACACAAGTTAAAACCAGAATAGTTATGACAATTTTGTGATGGGAAGTGATAACTGACACAGGACAACTACAGACATCGTTAGTTATATGGAAGAGGATAAAACATCACTCTGCTACATTCCATGTTGCACTCCATCACAGTACTGCAGACACCACTTAATAAGAAAAATATTTGCATCTCTGATCAAATAACATGCATAACAGAAAATTTAGATCTGGTCCTTATATTAATTTGCACTACTTCCAGTCCAGTGAAAAGCTGCTTTCACTCACATTTCACCGTGGTAAGAAACGAACATTGTAAGATACATAGAAACCTGGCATCTTCTTGTTCTGAGGCTTTGAAGAAGTCATTGTAAGGTCATTTCTCTAAAGTTATAATCTCAATTGTGATAGGGCATTTAACATTTAAGATTGAGACATCACAGCAACATAGACTTAAATTATCAAACACTAAATTATCCTTTTTTTTATTTACCAGCCCTAACACAAAGTTGGAATTTGGCACAACGTACAACTTCTGAATCTGAAACAACATAATTATTACAAGGCAAAGTAGAATGAAGTAGGACACTCAGTGTTTATCCATTCCCACCTACGAACACGCAGTTCTCCCACTTTTAATTACCTTCTATTCTGTTTATCCATGAGCTAACATTGCCCTTAATTAACTCAGCCTGAAACTCTTATGAACACACATCTACTAAGTCCACACTAAATTAGTTAATTGCCTTATCTAGTATAAATTCATTACTCTGACCATCAGCAGGCATACTGAAGCTTACACACTAGAAGAGGCAGGTTTCTTCCTAACCACAGAAAACTGAAGGCAGATCTGTCAGCTTCATTACTCTAAAGAGATGTTAACTCCTGGTTCTTCCACAATTTAGCTTCAGAGGAGCAGAATAATTTGTTCACTTCAGTAGCCAAAAGACTTTCAGCACAACTGAAAGTCCAATCTTATAAAATGCCAAGTTTTAATAAATCTTAAGTTAAAAGGTCTTCTATTAAGACTAACTAACTGGGTTTTATCTCAAAGAGCTCTACTGCCTGTCAAACTGAGTAAAGAACCTTCCTTCACAACAAATCTCTTAAACTGGTTCCATTCTCCAGCCTCTTACTTCAACTTTCTGTACTAAACTGGATTACTGCTATCTCTGCAGACCAACGAGGAACATCTGACTAGAAACAGGAGTCTTGTGTTACAGGAGCTAACGTGCAGTAGCTGTGCAATGCCCAGTAACTCTTAGCTCAAAACAAAGTATTCCAGCTAGGCTATAAGCTGCAGGATTACTTGTGGAATTCTGACCTGCGGATTGTTTCTTAGCGTACTGGACAAGTTAAAAAGCAAACTGTGTGTACTTCCCCATCTCCCTCTCCCAAAACAGACAGTACAGGCTGACTTACAACTTCTGGAAAACATCCAGAGCAATTGTGTGGTTTATTGACACTGACCTTCCAGTGCATGCTCCATCTGATTCTTTCAGCATATCTCAAAAGAAATGCAACAGAGAAAGGGACAGGTAAAGCAACAGAAGCAGGGTGCTGCCTTTATCAAAACTATCCCTCCTGTTACAGATGTGAACAGAATTAGAGTTCCACTTCCTAGGAAAAGTTATCAAGTGAGGTTTTTTCAAATGTCAACCACAGACACTAATATTTCTAGCAAGTCTTGAGACAGGGTTGAGATAGACAGGGGAATGCAAATTAAAAGGTTCTTCCACACCAAGGGGAAATTCTGATAATGCCTTATACATGGTTCAACACACATTCTTAACTCAGGCCATCCAATTACTGACATGCTGCCATTCTGTACTAAGATTTGGCTTCCCACACTACCAACAGTAATGAATTATCACTGAAACAACACGAACAGGCTCCCAAGAGCCCACAATTACATTTGTGCAAGTGCCAAAAGCCAAGTGGGAAAGGGATGGGCCTCCTGAAGTACTGCAACAGAGTATTTGTTTTCAAAGACAGAAAGCTGCTTATTTTAAGCCCTATTGCAACAGCTCCTTTAAAAGGATAGGTCTATTGGAGTACTTTATTTTGTCCTTCCCCTGATTCCTTTGGTAAAGTTTCCTTTGGTAAATCCTTCCAAGATCTTTTAAAAGGTCAGTGCTTCAATTAGTTCTTGAAGGTTGCTGAGCACAGGTCCCCGGCCCCAGCTACTTTTACATTCACATTCCTGTGACAGACAGGTTGAGTGGTCTGATTTTGAATGCCTCTGGGTGATGCTTTTCTCTTCAGCTGATGCAGCTGAAATCCTGGGCCAAGACCCTCTGCTGCTCAACAGGCTCGTGCAGTGGTGCAGTGTGAGTGACCACAGCGGCATCTGCGGAGAGGCAAATCGGCTGCTGGCATCCATCCTGCACCACAACAGATCCCAGGTACCACAACCACAGCACTGACAGATTTCTACTTTACCCTTCTCAAATGTTTTCAAAGATTGTAGGCAGAGCTAGGGATTAAACAGCACAGACAGCTCCACAACAAAAACCATGAAGGTGAACAGTGGATAACTCTGTGGTCTGCCTCAATGCCAGTAAGGGGGAAACCTGTGCACTCCATAAGCACAGACACCTCACAGAAATGAGCACCATGGTCACTTGTCACTTGTCAACAGTGACCCTGCTTGAGTAAGGCTTGACAAACAGGAAGCAGGTAAAGCTTCTCTATGGCCATAAATATGAAATTTCAAACTAAAGTGGCAAAAATAACCCAGAGCTGTCGTAAACATCAGTCCTCTGGAAGCCACAAAGAGCCCACTTATCCATGATTGACAAATCTGGCATGATCTTTATGTGCTGGCATTTTCGAACAGACTTCTGGTTTTTTGTAAACTGTGCTATTGCACACAGGCATCCCATCCATGGTTTGCTATGAGGTGGTGACTAGAAAAGTAGATACTCTCTGTACAAGCTTTGATAAAACAAAACTAATCCTTGCCAGTTTGATGACTTGAAAGGAAAGAGTGAAATAAGGACAAACAAACAAGACAAAACATATATTTATCTTACAGATATGCAGCTATAGTTAATTCTAAGTATTGGTATTCCAAATTTATTAGACCAGCTCTAAGCAGACATGTATGATCAGTGCCAAAAGCAATGTTCTCTCTATTCTTTGAATATTGTCAGTTTGCACTGCAGCAAACAAATAATTTCCCTCTATTCAGAAACTGAAGTGTGCAATCTCACTTCCCTCTTCATTCTACTGTATTCCTACATCAGAATTCCATCTGTTTTACCTTTGCTTTCACAGGAAGTGGTCAAAGCCATCCAGGCAGCACAAGGGGTGAAGCATCTGGTTTCCATGACAACGAGTGAACACACTGCCATGCAGAATGAGGCTCTGAATGCCTTGGCAATAGCATCTGCCATCGATTTAGGTATTTTCCTCCTAAAAGCATTTATCTCTGCAAGATCCTCAAGTATTAAGATGCATTGTCATGCTGTTAATTCTAGGTAACATTCACGAAAAAGCATGTTTCTTGTCTAGGTTGAGCTCTTCGGCATGAAATAAAGGTTGGCACCATTCAGATCACAAAATCAATAAGCTTTGGGAATGGCCTGAAGCTTTTTTTTTTATTTAGGATACAGTCAAATTATCATGCTGTGCAGACAGGCACTATTTGAGTAGCATAAAATGATGCTCGAAACCTACACAAAATAAAGAGAGAGCATGAAGATGATGGAGATAAAAGATGATAAAGGCTAACTGAAGGACAACTCATATACTCAAATGGTCAATTCAAGACTGTAAGTAGCAGAAATAATCTTCAAACAAATAGGAGGAAAGAATAAACCAGAAGTATAAACAAAAGCATTGTAGAAGCTGTAAATGGAGCAAGTGAGAAAACTGTAGATTCAAACTACTTTTCCTAAGCTAATTTTCAGAGTTACATACAAATCTTTTCAGATTTTTCCTGGATAACTTGAAAATAGGTCTCAATTTATTATAATAAAGAGACACCACAGAAACAGATATACATCAAAAGGTAAATTGAAAACAATAACTTGAAATTCGTAATTTTCTACACCAACAAGTAAGACTGAAGAGTCCGTTTTACTGCTTGCCTACCATTAAAACTCTCAAACTCATTTGGGCAACTAATGGGAATCAACATTTCTAGCACTGAAAATTGCAGGTCTTAATTTACTATGAAGTTAACTATATACAGTCAATAGCAGACTGTCCAGTCTTCAAGAATAAGGCCAGTAAAGAAATTCTGTACAGAAAAGAGCACAGAAATTCTTCAGTGCAGAAGACAGATGCTCAAGACATCCCAGTCTTATATGGCCAGTTTGAAATGAAGCCAGTCCAGATTATTTTTTAAAAAGCAAGCATATTCACTTTATAATTTCTCTTCAGAAACAGCTCAGGGTTACTATTTGTTTGCTTATTTTTCAGAAACCCTTGAAGAATCTTTTAAAGAATCACAGCTAGTTCAAAGCTTACACAAACTTCTACGAGATGATAATACAAGTCCTGAGGTGAAATACAATTCAATGGGCCTTTTGTGCAGACTTCTTAATTCAGGTAACTTCATTTTAAGCTGCCTGTGATGGAAGGATGAGTAATTGTGATAAAGACATATGGATTCTGTTACCAAAATATGCTGCTTGCAATGCTCCAATGAATGAGTAAAGGATATTAGAGGTTCATTGTGTATTGAACACAAATCATAGTCAAGTGGTTTCCTTCTCTATGAAAACTGATTAAACCATCAGTTGAATAAAATAAAAGAGGAAGGCTTTATTCCAGCGATTCAGTGACTTAAGCAAGTCCCAAAACAGCAAAAATTAGAGTCTTGGAGTAAAGGTGTCTTTGTCCAATTTCACCAAGCACAAATGCCTGGCAGTCCCAGAGCTTTTCTGTATCCAAAGAAACAGTCTGTACCATGCTCACAGGCAAGCAGGCATTACTTCTGCCTGTACTGTGAGCAAACCAGAAGCTGAGGTGAAGCAGCCATCTCAACAATGCTGGCTTCACACAGCGACTTCAGTAAAGCACATGAGGGGCACAAGTTCAGCTTCACTCCAGGGTCAGGGGAGACGTAAAATGCTTCAAAGCAGGATGGGCCTATCCTGGATGTGTAGCACTAAATGAAAACCAGCACCTTGAAACCAGGAGTTCAAAGATCTCGTGGCAGTTTCTCACATCTTGACACAAAAATTACATAAATTGAAAATAACGATTGTACTTTAGGCAAGAATGGATCCACAAGGTGAGCTGCCTTTCAAATCCTGGAGCCACCCTGTACTGACACACAAGCTGGATTTTGCAGTATACTCTATTTTATCCCTGTAGCTACACAGATAATGGAATAGTGCTAAAGAACTTGCAGCTTTCAGTGCTACTAGTATTGACATAACAGATAGGATCTATAAGACTTTTTTCCCAGATTATATATATATATATACTTAGCATTTTATGGACTAACTTATAACTAGCATTTTATGGCTAAGAGTTGAGTCTTACTAATATGGAACAAAATAGCCGTAGCAAAAAGCATACAGGCAAAAAATAATTATTAGAAGTTCAAAATTTGCTTTCTGTCAATCAGTTCTTAGAAGGCAAGCAGAAGGAAAAACCTTAATCTATCCAATACTTTCAATGGCTGAGAGTATCTACTGAAAAAAATGTTTTAATTGAAGCAGCTTATTACAAGCAGCAAGTACTCCAAACTTCTATCTTACAATTGTTGGGAGCCACAATGCCATGGCAGGTAACTAAAAGTCATCGTTTCGTCTCCCATTCAGGTGATCTGAGACATGAAATAGAAGAGGACAAGATCAAAGACACCCTCGAACAACTCTGCAGTCACAGCAATGCAAGTGTGGTCAAGGAAGCCATGACAACTTTACAGGTTTTAGGAGGAGAGACACCCCACTAACCCTCCTTCTTCCACATGGCAAGCCTGCACAGCTGCTGAGGCAGACACCACCAGCTTTGCAACCCTTGCATTTGTCATGCTGCTGCACAACCAACACTGCTGAAGCCCAGGTGCAGCTCCTGCTTTGAAAGCTGTGTATATGAACCCCTCATTAGCACATCTCTTTGGCCTGATACTTGCACCACTGCTGCTCTTCACTGAGCCACTAACACACAGCAGCAGGGAAAAGCCCTGTCAAGCAAATGGTGTTAAGAAACATCACAGGAGAAACACCAGGCAATTACCACTCATTATATGTTTTTCAGCTGCTTGGTTTTCTGAGATTAGGATACACCCTTTCAATGTTTCTTGTATCAATGTGACTTTTAAATAATTATATTATATATATTATACATATAATTATATATAAGTCTCAAGCTTTTATCCTGCAACCTGAAACATGAGTTAAAGCTGTGGCTTAAACAATGCGAAGGGCTAACTGGCACCAATTCAACATCTGCACATTGTGAATCCAACTGTGAGCACAACTGTTAGGTGAACATGTTAAAACCAAAACTATCATTATGCTAACTGCCCCTTCAATCTTCAATTTTAAAGCTCATCTCTGAAACTGTACCTGCTCCTGTCACAAAAGTTATATTCCTAAATACTTGAGGCTACAGTCTTGCCCTGATTTCGGAGTTGCACCTAGTGGAACAAGACTCAGCAGAAGCAAAGTTTACAAGAAACTGCAGCTAGTGACCAGACACTGCTTGGACAAGACACAGAAATAAAGCTAGTCAGAAATTACAAATGGGCAGGGGTGAGGATGTGGAGGCAGACAGCATTCCATTATCACCCACAAGAGAGCCTGGGTTTATCTTTAGATAATGGGGGGAAAAAAACGTAGTAAAACAACTGTCCCTGAACATTTCTGTTGAATCCTTTTGTATTTAAAAAGGTCACTAGAGGAGAAGGTAACACATTTTATTCCACAACTTGTTCTTATGGGAACTTTTTGAAGAAGTTGAAGGTATATTGCAGAGTCATGTTGTTCAGACCTAGGAAATCAAATTCAAAACTGTGAAGCGGTAGAGACTGACAACTTGGGAGCAATTACTTTTCTTTTTTAGCCAGCAGAAAAGCTATTGAGAAAAAAAAATAAACAAGCACTGATCTTCAGAAACCTATTATAACACAGATTGTATATAAAAGTCAACAAGGCCTCACGTCCTCAATTTGAGAACAACTGGCTTATGTCTGCAAGCAAACATGACAACTTTGTTCCTGCAAAAGCTTTCCCACTTTGCAAAACCCAGTAACACTACTTAGCCCACTACACTCATCACCAAACACCACTCTCAGGAATAGTCTTGAAAAAGGGAATTGCATAAAACCACCCCAGAGAAGTGCCAATTGTTGAGTAACTCACAAGTTTTGACCACATAACAGGAGAAAATAAGAACTGCACTTAAGGTTCTTTTGATGTCCAGAGATTTAATTGTTTCTTCACACCATTCTGCAGCTCTTCACTTGTTCATGGCTTTCCATTAACAATGCAGAGAAAAACATCAGTCTTATCTATTACTCAAAAGTCCAAACTGAAAAGCAAAAAGAATTAGTTTCAGCAAAATACAAAACCAAGCACCCCTGGACCTTCACCATTTCTGAGTTATCCATAAACTGTAGTCTCAGTAGCCAGTCTAAACCTTTAAGAATGAAATATTAGTGACTGGAAGCAACAAATCTCAGGAATCAAACTCCAGGAGTAGAAAATATTAAATTTTATTTAATCAAATTTAAGGCTTGAGAAAAAAAATATATTGAAAGTCACTCAGAAAAGCCATCTTAGAAGCAGAGACAGGAGCTCCCCTTCCAGTGGCTAAACAATGTTCAAGCTGCATGACAATGCACAGGCAGTAAGAGAAAGAAAGAGGGGAGGATGGAATGGGGAGACAAAACCCAAGGCAATTCTACACATAAATCAATGGCCACATCGAGCTCCATGGACTGGAAGCTCAAGTCTGTCCACATGGCACTGCATGAGGTCACCAAAGCTAAAGACCTCCTGGGAAGAAACATTCAGGTTTTCATGAGGCTACCCAAGGTCCTTTGGTCACTGCACTTTTTTCAGTGCTTGTATTCATCCTCCTCTTCATGTACAGGGAAACTGGGTCCAAATGCAGTTATATCTATAAAAACAGAGGCAGTTGCACTGTCAAACAGACTGACAAATACGTACATTGCTTAACGGAAATAAATTGTGCTCATTTCTGAGAAATAAATGTGGTCACATTGAAGTTTGCTTCTCTCAGTCCAGTTCTTCAAGTCTGACCTCATTTGACATCTTCATGAAAAACCTTGGTTCCACTGTAGTGTTTGTGAAGTTGTTCCAAAGGCAACTGCTGAAATCTCAAGGTGAACGATGTATCAAAACTCCCTGTGAGATCACTTGAATAACTTTTCCTTTGAGGCTTTAGAGGCAGGCTCACACCCAGCTGCTTTTTTTAGACCATAACCTAAACCTTTAGTCATGAAGTCACTGCAGGTCCACAAGGAAGGTGCTAAATAAAACTAAGCAGAAAGTATTCCTATTACAAGTCTGAAATTACACTAGCCATGTATGGGTGATATTTCAGAGCACACAGGAGCAAAACAACCCAGAGCCCCAGGATTTGGAAAATGACACTGAATAAGCACAGAGAAGTTTATCCACAGTGGCAAAATAGAAAAATCACTCCATGAATGTAAAGATCCTCAAATAAGTTGAATTTCTCTCGAATTCAGTTCCAAATAATTGCAACACTGATACAAAGGCTGGTGTTAACATGGCCAAAACCATTAAGAACAAACTGGAAAGACAGTACTTCAGTTAAATTCTGGTTTGCATACAAACAGTACTTCAAAAAAACACAAGTATTAATTTGTCTTCAAAGTAACTTGGCAAGATTTGCAGACCCTGGAATCCTAATCTGTAATGCTGGCTCTAGTCAGCAGCTAATTTCAGTGCATGAACTCCACAGACATCTTTGACACCAGAATGATTTTCACCAAACTGCTAGAGTTCCTTCCTAGCAGTAGGAGCTGGCTGTGTCAAAAACTGGCAAAGGGAAATGTACTCCCTGGCTGGCATTTTCAATGCAATGTTTTATGACTAAAGAGTTCCAAAAAGGAAGCATCCTACTCCAATCTTACATATATCAGATGATCACACATCATCTTAACCAAGTAAGTTGATTGACGAGGTGTTGCAAAGTTTCAAGCACCAGAATTTAACGCAAATTTAGCTGGCCACTGCTCTGCTGCTTGCCAAGTTTTAGTACAATCACATTTCTGGCTGCTCCTTGTGGATCAGATTCAACAAATAAGAAATACAGACTTCAAATTCATGGCTTTACAGAAGAAATGCCTCTTGCTCTCCCCTCAGTGATCTACTGCTATTGTTTTCTTGTTGTACACCAAAGTTAAAAAAGTCACAGTGTACTTCTAGCCATTTTACTTTCAGGTTTTCAGATGAGTTAATAGCAGACTATTCTCTGCTACTGCAAGGAAATCAGCCATCCTTAGACAAGCTTCCTTTTCCTGTTGTGTCTCAATCACTGGCCAGAAAAAGAACTATGAAAGCTGAAGTACACATGAGCACTGTCTGAAGTGCTTCACAGATTAACAATTAGAAGGATGTCTGGATAATCAACCAGACACCAAGATTCTTACTGTTGATCAACTTTTGCCAGTGAAATGTTTGTTAATACATGCATAATTAAAAAAAATGGACATAATATATTTAAAAGTTTGGCTTCCAAAGAAAGCCATATGCTTTAGAAATACAAGTATTAAATTCTTCAGGCACACTACATGTAGTAAAATATCATTATAAAAATAGATGCTTTTCTAAAATTTACACTATGTTAGGCACTGTAAATGAACCTGCTCTCCCTGAAAAACCTGGTGTCACTGGAAGCAGTAAATGATGTAAGTTACACGGCCCACAGTAAAACTGACAGCTACACCTACTTCCAAGAACTTTTCAGCCACATACTTTTACCTTAAAACTAAGGATACATCAACACCAAAGTCTTACAGAAGAGACTAGAACTCCTATTGAACTACAGATCCATCTACTAACCTCCCACAAAGGGAGGACTGGAAAAAGAGTTTACTTTTCTCCTGATTAAAATAAAAACCCTGTCATAAGAAGGACTAGTTCAGCTTCACATAGAAAATGACTGAAGAAAATATTCTGGTTCACTGTATTTTGATTCACATTTGAACCACTAACCAGGCAGAACCGATGGCTCAATAGCTTTATACAAGACTTAGAAATTCAACAACTTTAACCTTTTGCTAAATCTGTACTTCCTTATTTAAAAACATATTACAGTAAGGATTAACATTGAATTTGTAAGTTTTTCATCAGACCTGGTAGTTAAGTGGCAGTTAAGACTTGTGAAGATCAACATAGCAGAAGTGAGAGGAACTAGAGGAATAACAAAAGCCATCAACAGCTAGCACAGCATGCTTGCTACCTGCTGAAACAAGCTGCATTCTGAAGTGTATGCAGACAGCACTTTTTAAAGATATTACTGATCATTGAAAGGATAAGCTTTTTTAAAGAGGTTTTTCTTCTATAAATAAGGAATATTTACATTTTTCTCAGACAGGAAACAGCATCAGGGCTTTACACCCTCTTGTCTGAAATGGAGATTTGCAAGACTTAATGGTACAGATAGCCAGATTTTTCTCATCCTGGGAAGTGGCTTACATTTTTCAAAACAGCATGGGGTTTGCACAACCTAAAATCAATTAAAGGTCTAGACAGTTTGTGATTTTTTTTTCCCCCCAATTGCCAATTATGGTCGTTGGATATGTTGGCAAAAAGGACTGAATAAGTCTACTGTAGAGATTGCAAGGTTCTGAAGAAATCAGCATGCAACATTTGAAAAGATTACATTTTAAGACAGATGACAGGAGTGAAGACAGAATAACCTTCATAGCAATCCTTCAAGGAAAGGGTTTACAGCAGTTTCACGTCTCCCTGCTACAGTCTTTAAAATCTGTTCTGCCCATATCTTGGGAAATTCCATTTCTTCCTCAGAGATCAACACTGGAGCACTGAGTTGTCTTGTTAGAATAAAAGGTAGACAGCATGTGCTTGGCGATTTTTTTTTTTTTTTTTGTAACAGCTTCTAACAAATAGCACGAGCAGGAGAAAAAAAATCCACATAAGGCTTTTAACAACGGGAATATTTCGTGGTCCATGCATTCTTTCTGCCTTGGTGTCCAATCAATAATCTTAACAATATACTGTCTTGCAACACGTGTCTGCTTTCATATTCAGAAGGCATTACTTGCCTTTACAGCTTCAATATCAGAAATCAACGTCCTGGCTAGGAAAATCCCAAAAATCTAAAAAGATAAAAAACACACCATTTGTGAGATAAAACACTTGTAATGTACCAGTCTGCAAGATATTTGTTTGCAGGTTCAAATATCATTTCATAGCTATGATCATCCATCAAAGCACAGCTATTACTAAAAAGTAATAAAGGCAACAGAATCCTGCAGGTAATAAACCTCACGAGAGAGATGCTTTCATGTAAAACTTCAGTGCATTCAAACTAATAAGCTTCCAGATGCCTTAGAGTTAGAAAAAAATCCACTTAACCAAGTCTGAGTGTCATAAACACCCATGCTTACCTACTGCTAAAGTTACAAAGCAGACATTTTCATTCGTTCCACAACTTTGAACAACAACCCAGTCAGTTTTCAGATCAATTTGTTTTAAATACATACAGAATATACAATTACCTGTACTAAAATGAAATTCTGGTCACAGACAACAGAGTGGTCCCAGATTATTCAGAGACACTTCAAATATGAAATTTTAACATTCATGTCAGTTCTCACGGAAATCTTCCTTTACAAATTGAGGATAAACTTGTAACTCAGCAAATTTCCTGAAACATTCTCAGAAATAATATAAAACTGAGGTGAAGTTTTGGAAAGCTGAAAGATTTCATTTAAATGTAGTCAGATTATGTCTAATTCTCAGTCCCACTGTGAAACAGCTTAATGCACAAGACTGACCCAACAGGAAAGTGCAGATAACCGAAAGTGGTTTCACAGAGCCTCAGGACATGACTAAAGAACAACATTGTCAAGTTATTGTAAATCAACACACAGCCAAAAGATTAAACTTTGTGTCTTGACCATCTTCCTAGCAAGAGGTGTGCGAGTTCTCCCGCTCCCACGTCTCTCCCCTGATATGGGAGGCCTTTTAGAAAGTCCTTGTTAAGAAGAAGGCAAACTGGACTCTTGGTTGTTCTCATTCTTCAGGCTGTTTATTATTTTCTTATCAGCGGTTCCAGCACACCAGGCTTTACACCAGCCTGGCATGCAGGAGAAGAGGCACCAAAAAGCCTCGAACACACAGAATCAAGGTTCTCTTAAAGATAGTTCACCCAATTATCACCAAGAATGGACATTATTATTATTTCTCTTTTTCTTCCACTAACTAAATCTCTATTCACATGATTGTATACTGTGGCAAATTCTAACCAATAGTTCTGTGTCCGCAACACTGCAGAACATGGAGGAGATGAAGAAAGAGACAGAAGCCTGAAAACAACAAGGATCCTGCAAGGATCTTGTCTTCATCTACTTACCATGCTAACAAACCCAGAAATCTAAAATTCTCACCCTGTGATTAATTACATATTATGTTACTATCTAATTTATATTCTTGAAACTTCTGCTACATCCCAGAGCCTAGGAAGCCCTTTAAGGTTAAAAACTGCGTCTGTCAGAGGGTTTGGATCCCTTAAAACACACAGAAATACTTCTCTGCATTCTGGGTTACAACAAGAGGTGCTGTTCGTAGCACAGCATTTCTCAAACCTATGGAAGTACTATCACTAGATGGTGATTAAAAAAATAATCAAACCCTAAGCTACAGAGGATAGCATTACTGGGGCTGGTGAAAGGTCCTTTGCCTGCACTCAATACTCAACTATTGTCAATTACATGGAAAATACCTTCTGTAGCAGACTTACAAGTTCATAATTTCTCATGGAAGTGAAGGAATTTCATAGCATAGAAATTAACACGGTGCAAACATCTGCTACAGTGAAAGCAGGATCCACCTTGAAAGCAGCAGTCTAACATATGCTTTATTGAGAATTTCAGCTGTCTCTTTGATGTATCAAGCACTGATGAGGTTATAGAAATCACAGCAACTCTTTCATCTGGTTCTGCTAACATCCTATTTGCAAGCTGCCCACCTATTTCCCTGCTCTTACATTCCAAATCTTTCTGAGCAGCATGTTACACCCACTTACAGCTGGCTGAGGTAACCTTAGCATGAAGGACAAGGCTGTATCTTAGTCATTCCAGGTTTGTGACAAAAGGCTGGAGCTCAGATCTACTGGAGCAGACAGCAGATCCCACCCCTCCTTCTTAATGACATTGAAAACCAAGGAATATTTTATATAATGATCACGTTATATATGACTATACTAATACTACCATATATATCCCAATTATCTCACACTGTTATTACTGCACTGTATTTTCAGAATCACTTTCAACTGCTTTGTGCAACAGATATTTTCACACTAACTCCCTTTTACTGTAACTGGTGTTTCTGCCATCCTCTCATCATACCTAAAGCATCCACATTCAAAACATTTATTTTACCTCTGTCTATAACTACTTCTACCTTCAGCAGGTCTTTATCAGCAAACAAATTTTTTTTCAAAGAATCATAACAATAACAACTAACCTGGAGCAGTGAGATAGCTATGAAGACACCTGCAACAATGTAGATATTTCGGGGTAACCAAGCTTCAAGAGCATGAATACATCCTTTGACAAAAATCTGATCATCCCATTGACTTTTGCTCTGAATGGAGAAAGGAAGAATGAGAAAATTACTTTTCTGCTCATGTTTATTAGAAGATCAATCACATGACCTAGCTAAGCTAATGTTTTGTCACTTTTGCAGTAAAATTTTTAACCACACTTCAAAAATATACATCTGAATCAGGGGATGTCTGACATTGATGTTTTAATCCTTTTGAAAATCCTGTTACTAGAAACACCGTAGAATTAGCAGATAATAGACTAGCAGATAATGGATGGTCAAATTAGCAGAGTCTAGATCAGCAGAGTTAGATTACTACAACTGTTAATTAAAATGCACACTTGAAATCCAAGTCCCACCCCTTTTTGAAACACACCTTACCCCTCACTTGTTTTCTCTACCCTCCCACAGTAGAAGCCTCCTTTAAACAAAGGACAATGTCTTGCTCTACCTGTAGTGTGATGCAGCACAATCATTAGTTCTTAGAATTTTGACATCTATCAGCAATCCCACCACTTTCAGTTTTGTCTATGCACGCACAGAACACAACAGACAACACCTTACCTTCTTTCTAATATCATAGCCACACTGTGTATTCACAACTTTTTGCTGCAAAGCAAAAAAGATTTTAAATAAACAAATCAATTGACTTCTACTCACTTCTGTTCACAGCAAGTTTTTCTTTTTTATTCATAAGCATCAGAATTGTCAGAGCCAACCATTTTAAAAAGCATTTTTAACAAAAACCAAGCAAAGCCCTACCAGAATACAAGAAAATTAATGACAAAGCAAAGGTGTGTATTAGCAAGATGATATCCTGCACCAGCAATCTCAGCTGCTTCTATCACCTGGCATTCAACTTTTTAACATGAAAACTGCACTGCCAGCAAACAAAGAAGACATCTGCATTCACGAAATACATAGTAAGTTATTTTGAAATATGAATAGAATCTCACATGAAACACATTTAAGCACCCTTCTGCCTCCTTCAATACAGCTCCAGAACAATGTTCAGTTAAACAGTACCACTCCAAACTGCACTAGAAAATAATTACTGGGGAACCTGAACATGGAATATGTCCCTAACAAAGGATTTCCTTGGCCAGTGTCCAATACAATCAGAAGCCTACCAGGTATTAAATATAACTTAGCAATGGCTCTCCCTCAGCACAAGGAATGCTGGATGGACTCTGGGATGTAAGTACTCCCAGTAATATCATAAAGCACTTCATGTTAGCTCCTACCTCCACATTTCAGCATCTGCTGTAAGGCTCACCAAGTTTCATGAAGTTTAGTAAAACAAATTAACCAATAAACACCTAAACCTTGCCAAAACCAAGGATGGGCTCAGCTTTAACTTCCATACATGAATACTTGACTAATTTTTGACAAACAAGCAGCAAATAGAGTTACTCCTGCCTGTCTGGTAGAGGGGTGGTCAAACATTAATCCCAACTGGGGCAAACACTGCTCAGACAGAGCTCTCAGCTCCTCACAAGCCAGGGATCCAAGGAAACAACACACTGGCAATAAAAAAATGCCAGCCACCAGTGCTTCAGCTCCAAAACATACTAAAACAGCTTGAATTCCTAGTGACAATTCATTGTCAGCCCACAGGTTGCCACGTTTAGGCTCTAAAAAGAATGCAACAGAAACAAAAAAAAAGTTTGTCTGCACAAGAGTAATTTTTGCTCATTTAAGACACCTCAAAGCCCTTCAACATTTTAATCAAGAAGTACTTCCTATCATAACTTTATAACCTCAGAGCAAAAAAGAAAGCCAGGAAACAACTTACAGCAGGATCAGGTATGCAACAGGAAAAAGGAACTCCACACTTCTCACGACTTTTGCTTTCACTCTTGCAGTCAAAGTATATGTTAAAGTCCCAGTCTTCTGGACCTTGGGCACCACAGCAATGGTTCTGCAACAGACAAATACATTCCACAAGTTTGTACAGTGGATAAATTCTCTCTAAAATACCTTCAAACCGTGTTTGCTTAAAAATCTTCACCATCCCTAAGTCTGTGGAGAATCAATGAAAACAGCGGAGTGAAAAAAATGAGTAGACACTAACGGGGCTCTATGAAATCAGAGCAATACATCTGGAATACTGCTCCTGGAAACAGGTGCCAGCATGTCAAGCAGAATCATAAGCGTTAACACTTCAGATGCAATTGTCAGATGCAATCAGTTCTGCGGCAGAATTTTTTTAAGAGAGAGCTTTTTCTTAGGGAACAAGGGAAAGGGGAGCAAATGAGAAAGGTCAAAGACAGATGCATGCCTGAGAGAGCATCTATAATGGACATCAGAACCAGCCTGGATCTCAGGATATCTTCCCTCTCTGCTGTTTTCAATACAGAAGGAAGAACACCATCACATCTGTAAGCAGTACTATTAGATGCAAAATATTATAATTCTTAAAAAAAAAAAAAAGGAAACTTTCACATCTATATTCTCCTAGAAGGCATCAAAGAAGAGACAGGATATGAACTTACAATTCTCTGTAGTGAATCAATGATGTTCTGGAGGTCAATGTCATCTCGGTAGGATTTAATGTTATTCTCAAAGAATTCTTTTACCCTGTCCCTCACCCAGTCTTGAAACAGGAAAGCCATAACTGCTACTGCCAGCTCCAACAGAAATATAAACACAATTGTTCCACAGAACTGTAAAAAACAAAAGTCCTGAATTAGAAAATATGAATTCATTTTGAATGCATCCCTGTACCACTGATGCTTTAGGTTTTAGTTATTATATTTTTTAGACTCTCTGCTGTTTTGGTGGGTAGTTTTAAGTTTCATATTAAGTACTACTAAGCTCCCTTCACAGAGTAGATAGACAAAACAATTCCTTCTCTAGTTTGATACCAAGGACAACTTTCAGGCCCAAGAACAAAAACAACAGTGAAGTGAGAAGGAAACACAAGGAGGATGGAGCTTCATAACCTGAAGCTGTGGTTGGACAATTGATTTTAATATGCTAATGGACCAGAGGTTATAAAAGTGTAAGACCTCATGATCAGGTGTCCATTTTGTGACCATTTTGGGGCATCTTTGGTGTGGCCCAGCTGGACTCCTGTGCTGCCCAGGTGTGCCCAGTGAGGCCTTTTAATAAACACCAGCTTTATCCTTTTGCCCTGCCTAGTCTCTGTTCCAGGTCAGCCTCTAGAAGGCATCACCACCAGAAAGAGACACAGAATTGTGTTCAAATTTTGATTCAGTACAGACACTGAGCACAGTGAGAATACAAAGTAAAGAAACCCCCAGGAGGCAGAGTTATCCTTTTGTTTTTGTCACCTGAACTTGACAGTAAAGAAAGCATCAGACACAGTCATTATGCACAGCAGTGAAAACAATAGTAAATGAGAATCTGTAAAACACAAAGCTAAAGAAGTCTTGATATTACCTCTTGGATTGTGTCTAATTTTATAATAACTTTTTTTAGAATGTTTTGTCCAGCTTAGCTGTTTTCAGACCTAAAGCAAAGAAGAAGCCCCAGTATAAAAACAACCATTTAAGTAACTTTACATCAGTCACTGAAGTACCAAAGTTTTGCCAACATGTACAAGAAACTTTGAAGTTTTTAAGGGATTTTGTTCCACTATACTATATTCTCTCAGTAATTCTCAACTGAGACTTACTAAGCATGCTCCATAACATCAATGTTAGATTCTGATATACCCATTATAGCATCACTACAGAGCAGAACAAATTAAAAAAGGCCAGGAAGAACATGTTCCACAAGAGGAAAACAGATAAGCTGGAACCACCCCTGCTTTCAATACCATTACTCAGAGCTTCGTCAAAGTAGCAAGTTTCCCATATACTTTGTCACAAACAAAATTCTATCATTAACTACCTGGGTTTCCCAGTTATTCACCATTCGCAGCTTTCACACTTAGAATAATTCCCTCATATATTGATGTTACTTACAAACTTCAGCAGGCAGATGTTTTCTCTCAGTGCTCCCACACAGCCAGCAAATCCCAAAGTAAACATCACTATTCCCACCACTAAGACAAGCACCACTGGGTCCAGACCGTGAAGACCAGTCACCTTTGTCAGATCAGACAATACACCCTGAAACAAAAAACCAGAACAGAATGTGACCACTGTAAGCATGTTATTCATTCAGCATTCCTTCTGGATGATTTCCACATGATTCCAAATGAACTGGCTGCAAACCCTTGAACTTGCCAATAGTGAAACCAACAAGAAAAGTCTCCTTGTAAAGTGGTCATTGACAATACCAGTTTTCTTCACCCCAGCAGAGGAAGTATTAAAGTCATAGCTAGCAATTCTTTTAATAAGTCAGTTTCTCAGCTTACATCCTCCTAGGTCTATTTGCCAAACAGAATTCCACAAGATGGTGCCAAAAGCTCAATTCTATCACTGAACATTCATTTAGTTCCTAGGCAAAAGAATTAATGTTTTATATTAACTTGAAATGCATCAATCAGAAGGGTACTCCAATATCATGGTCTAAAAAAGTAAGAAATTTTTTTCAATCCTAGTGTTTAAGTGGGAAAAAGGGAAAGATATATTTTAAGGACAAAGCACCTTATGGACGGCATTTTAAAGAGGGAAACCTTTTTGGTTTTGTTTGGAAGGGAAGCAGATTTTTTCCTCTCATTTTAGTTACAACCCTTCTAGTGACAAAGAGTCTTTGTGGTGCTCCTCCAAACTCTTTCAGAAATATTAAAGTATAGTCTAAACACTGCCCTTTCACCCCAATAAAAACTCTTACACCAAAAGGAGTTATCTATGCTCTATATCTGCAATGTGCCTAACAAGAAGCAATATTTTCTTTTTTTGTTAACTATTCAGAAACCACTAATCTTGACAATAATCTTTTCTATGGAGCCTGCTAAATCTGTGTGAATGTACTGCTAACACAGTGAAAGCCTTCTCTATACTTTCTAGATTAGGTTTCAAAAAGTTATGATACCAGCTACCATTAAAATTCCATCAAACACAGATAACAGTATTACCATGTGATGTGCAAGAACAAGATGGAACACACAAAAGACAGAAGAGACAAACAACAGAAACTCCTCATGAGAATGATTTGCAGGGGCACCCAGGCAGCCTTGCAGTAGTCTGAGAGTTCACCATACATCAACAATACACAGAACATTTTAAGAAGGAAATATTTTCACTTTTGAAACAAAGTAACAAAAATCAACACAGCACAATATCTCATCATCACACGTTCACTGTTTTTTCTTTATAAAGTATATTCTCAAACTAAATACATTTAGTGTAAGAGAAAAGTATCAGAGACTTGCAATGAGCTGCCTAATTCTTTCAATAAAATGCAAATTCTCATCTTTCTACCCAGGTATCTGCTCTAGAGTTAAGTGTGAAAGATGTACATCCTAACACCTTGGAAAAACACCTATCACTTCTTATTCAACTGCTTACTTAACAAAAATAAAATCTTCAAAACACAGCATTAGAAGAAAATGTGCCCTTAGAAAAACTCCATCAGCTAAAGACATTGATTAACAGCACTACAGTGATCCACAGGACTCCATCTTCTTTTGTAGCATATTCCATAACAGATTCTGTCAGAGCTGTTAATTTGGCAACAGCGAGACAGAGTTGTTTTTATCTAAACTGGCTGATGGGATGAAAAGAAAAAAAAAAAAAAATAATTGAACTGTAGAACTCAGAACTCCCTTGCAACAGCTGGTGACTAACAGCTGAAACAGGCTATTAGGAAATGGTCCTAGTTTGTTGATAGTGTGTTACCAGTCATACATTTTAATTCTTAAAAACTGTTACACTCACAGCTAACAAACTTGGTCTGCTTGGTTCATTATCAGAGTCCCACCTAATCAAACCTTGGCTCAGACCCCACAATTAAGACACACATGTCAAGGTCAGATGGGCTGATGCAGCATCCTTGTAGAATCAACATGTGAAACCAAACTCTGTGTGACCAGTATGCTGAAACATTCACAACTATTGCCAGCCATCTCCTTCCCACACCCAAAATCAAGAATTTTTGTTTTCAATCTCACTCGCTCAAGCAACATTATTTGGAAGACAATTTCCTTTGATCAAAGCATGTTACAAAGAGAAGTTGGCAGGAATTGGGCTTTATTATTCAACCTCAGATGTCACTGGTTCACAGCTTTCTTCATGTTCACAACGTTTACAACACGCTCTTTTAAAAAGAAGGTTATGGGGATTTTGCCTAAGAAAAGATGCTAAGTCAGAAATCCTGAAGGAAGGAAACAAGGGAATTACTTCAGAAAACTCTCATCCCACCATACCCATTTCACTTAAGACACTGCTGCCTGTGCCATCTGCACCTGGTAGAAACAGGCTGCCCTTTACAACACAGATGTCCTCAGGTACACAGGAATGCAGCCTGAGACCTGTAGTCAGTTTTGTTACAGACATTCCACAATAAAACTCACACTTAAAATCTTTTTTTCCAGTCACACGGAACAGTGACTTAGTTCTCCATGCTCTTGAAGTCCCTCTAAGCAACAGTCTTGATTTGAAAACTGACTGTTCCCTCTCCATTTGTTATTAGCCATCAACTTGCTGGAATGAAGTTAGGCTGACTAGCCTCTAGTGTCCCAGATCTTCCTTTGTGTCCTCCTTGAAACCATTCTAACAAAAACTGTCTTCCTAATAAGAGGGCTCAGTGTTATTCACCTTGTTTCTACCAACACCTTAAAATAATTCACTCTTCATGACTTCTGCAGTATCTTTTGTTTGACAGATATTGACTCTTAAAATTTTATGCAAGTTAACTTTTATGTGACTGTTCTGAATAACCAAAGCCGGTTACAAAATCATAAGGATAGGCCAATTAGATACACCAGTTAGAGAGAGACTGGATCTCAATCAAATAGCAGGAGTTAGGATGGTTTTTCCATGTAGTATTTTCAACAGTTGGAGATTTTTGAGATTTTTCACAAACCAGCAGTCTCATTTCAATATAGTATCAGCCAAAAGAGAAGCACAAGACTTATAGCCAGAGAAAAAGACTGCTGAGGAATTAATCAGAAATGTAGTCCTAATGCAGAAAGAAAAGAGACAAAATCAGAGAAATAAAATGGACTTAATGTACTTCATGTTGTAGTAAGAGACAGGATGTTCAGCACTCTTCCACCACATGTAGATTATCTTTGGGTTTACCACTGCAGCACAGTTTCTGCAACATTTTCCTCTTATTTCCCATCTATTGTTCACCAAGATGTTTATCTGTAAAATACAGACACTATGGGCTGAAGAATGGCACTACTCTGAAAGACTGAAAACATAGCACAGAACAACTGACATAAAAAAATAACAGATTTCATGAGCCATTCAGAAGTTAAAAATTACAGGAAAGGCTTTGAAGCATTTTTTTGCAAGATAGTACAGAGAGCAGAAAGAGCTCAGGAAAAGTTTAAAAAACAAAGAGAGTCTGTCTGCCTTTGCCTTTTAGTAACTTCAGTGTACCATAAAACCAATTTGGCAAATGAAGATATTAGTCTCCAACCACACAGATCCTATGTGCTTGTCCACAAAACAGGAGAATGAACATTAGAGAACACAAATTCAAGGCAAGTTTAGCATCCTCCTTAAAGGGCTGGAAAGAAAATTCTTTTGTAACAAGAAAATAAGAGGCAAATGCACTCATGTGTCAAGATAGGTTGCTTACTATATGGCAATGACAGCACTGATCTAGTTATGAGAATGTGCACAAGCACATAGGGAGCAGGAGAATAAAAACCTCAGAATTAAAATCACCATAAAACTCACTTCCAAACAGCAGAGGAATCTCACATCCTGCATGTGGATAGGTGCTATATGTAGCCACTTTAATTAAAGAAAAGTGAACTTATGATGGTAATTGAAGTCTTACTACTTAGTGGCACAACTGAACAGCAAGGTCACCTGCCCTCCACTCCTGATTGAGATTCAGACCAGTCAATCTAGCAATGGTCACTTTCTCCTACTGCTTGAATTCATTAAACCCATACTTCTCCAGCCATTCAATGGGAGGAACCATTCATTTCTATACCTGTATCATTCTCTTCTCCTGTAACTGAAAAGTTTCCTTCAGCTGAGGTAGTTTCTTAGCTAAAAGAGACCTTTGCTAAAAATAGGAGTTATTCAGATACATCATGCTCCCCAGTTTTGTTCCTCTACATGGAAACACAATCACTTAAGCACTCTGTGGGGAATAAAGCAGACACCAGATGGCAAACAGACTGGGAACATCTTTACAAAGTACTTCAAAGATGCACGTTTAGATTCAGTAGTGTTTTTCAAATATAAAGATGGCTCATACCTCTCACAAATATCTGTAATAAAAGGAGGTGGGTAGAGAAATACAGATTTTAGAAAACATGCTTTTGAAAGAGAACGTGTTCATACAAGCTAAATTCTCCTTAGTCCTTGTCCTGCTCTTACACATTCATAAAAAAAGCTCTGAATATCAATGAATGTTACAGCTTAACTCCTGATCAGGGACAAGAAGCAAATTCCAGCTAAACTCAGTTTAGGTTATGTGAACATGCTCCTGAACTCAGGTGCCACATTTAACTTTTGCTGCTTCCTGAAGAAGTAGTTTTACTGGAGCAGGAGGAAGCAGCCACTGAAGTAAGACCAGCCATTTTTATCCTTACCTTTTCACTCCATGCCCAAAGACCAGCTGCAAGGAAGGCCACTCCAGCTAGCTAAAATTAAAAAGAAAAATTAATTAGATGTACTAATCAACCACATTCTCAAAAAAATTTAGCTTGGCGCACTATTGCGCAAATAAAACAAATATTGCCTGTAACTTGAGACAACAGTAACAGGCCCTCCCTCCCCATGAGTCAATCTCTTACAAAAATTATTTGCAGGACATTTATACCACAACATTTATGCATTTTATAAACTACTTTTCAAAAAACATTTTAATTTGATTCTTCATGATTACTCAAGAAGCACATGTCAACAGACAATCCCACAGAGCAGCATGCAAGTGGGACTTAAACTTGTCCCAATGACTTGATATACAATGTCTGCCTGCCCACTAATGAAGATGGCAGAATATTCAATGCATTTTGAGGAATTCCCTATTTAGTTACTTAATAGTACCAATATTATGACTATGACAGTAGCCATGCTTGCTCCTGCTAACTTCTCAGTGTCAAGGCTCTCTATATTAGCCTCTCCTCTGATTAGATACAGTTTGTCTTCTGAATCCTTACTTTAATATTTAATTAATCTGAATCAAGCTTGATTAATGGTCCATATGCTTACTTTCCATAAGCACCAAATCTAACTTACAACAAACCCTCCACTAATTCACATGGTTGTATAATAAATACTTCTGAATTACAGTTATTCAAATGAAGCAGGAGTTCCTTGTTCTAATATTTTATTCCCTTTCTTCAATGCTCTGGCAACTTGTTTTTAATACCCAATTTCAATACTCAAACTAAAATGACCTCTCCATAACCCGAGGGCAGCTCTTCCTCACTACATAAAAAGCATTCAACCCTGTAAGGGGTTTAATGGCTCTCTACAACTACCTGGAAAGGAGGTTGGAAGTGAGGTGGATATCAGTCTTTTCTCCCATGTAACAAGTAAGAGCACAAGAGGAAATGGCCCCAACTTGCACCAGGAGAAGTTTAAATTGGATGGTAGGAAATATGTATTCCCTAAAAGGGTTATCAAGCATTGGAGCAAGAGGCGTAGTCACCATTCCTAGACCTATTTAGAGGATGCATAGACATGGCACTTAGGAACATTGACTACCTGGCAGTTTTGTCAATGGCTGAATTCGATCTTAAATCTTTTCCAGCCTGAATGGTTCGATTATCCTGCAGAAAGGACTGAAGTTGTCTCCCCAGTGCCAAGCTCTTCAAACACTGAAGAGTAAATCCTAACAACTGAAAAAAAAACTCTCAAAAAGGAATCCTTTTCTCTAGGAAATGCAGCACCTCCCACGAACTAAATGGGCACCTCAGGCAATCTTCTACAGCACAGGTGAGAAGCAAGGACAAAATTCTCTTACAGGCACACAAGAAAACACATGTGTGAGTGTAAAATACTGCTGGGCTCATGGGCTGCTTCTCCTAAGATCACCCGGGACAAGTGAAGTTGTTCTGGATTTACTCTGCTGGGGAGAGTGGGGGAAAGCAAAACCAAAAAGGGTTGCAAGCATCATCCATGTTATTCTGTAAAAATTAATCAAATTATGTTAAACACTTCTGTTTAGGCAGGAATTATTATATGACATATTCTGGGTCTTAAAGATTAAGCAACCAAAACCACCACTGATACATGGAGCTACAAGTGGACAAAGCAGTGCTAAATAAATTCCCAGATGCAGTAACACAATGACTACTCACCTTGGACTCTGGATCAGCCAAGAACATCTAAAGTGATCATGTGGATCAAAACATAACTTGGAAAATACTATTAAAAACCACATCAATATTAATAGAATATTGATTAACCCTAGATCTTAACCCAGTGATCTTCAGATTAAAAAAAAAGCAGGGAAAATCAAACTTGTACGTCATTAAGTCGCACAGTGCATGTAATTGATGCATCCCTCATCCTTTTCACTCCAAATGCTCCAGGAATGCTGGGAGACAGATGAAGACAGCTGGTATAATTTGCAGTAATCAAGGTAAATTACACAGACAGCTGGATCTTTGGAAACTTACTATAGAAAACCAGGTAGAAAAAATAATTGGGAAGACATATTCCACTCTCTGTATACAAATTAAGGGTATTAGAATACTAATATTGTGCTATTGAATTTGTAAATAGGGTGACCTCTTCAGACTGTCTGCCTTTCATTATAATTACCTTCTAATTAAATTGTAACAGATTTTTGATTAAGTAGATTTCTCACTAGCATGCATTATTCTCACCTTCAAACACAAACTTTGCTCTCATGTTTTTATAAAACATTCAGTTTTAAGAAACTATACTACTTACAAAATTATTTCCATAAGCATCTGTCTAAACCAGCTACAAGTAAAATAAGAGTTTACCAGAAGAAAAATAAACTTAGTCTCCTTAAAACAATGTGGATAAATCTAAAACTTAATTCAGCTAAGACATGAAATTAAAAATTTTCTCTAGAGGCAACCAAATCAGATACACTAAAATTTCATTAGCAGACATCCAGTAAAGTATGAAGTACTTGAAGAAGAAACAAAGCCATCAGCCACTACATTGACATGTGCAACTACCAAAACAACCAATTTGCAATAAAGCAAAACAGTAGTGAGATGAAAAATTAAATAAAATCCTTTTGTTTTAAAGACTACATGCAAGATACTTAAAAGTATCTCACTGAAAACCATTGTAAAACACACCGTGGTGATTGAACTAGCTCAGAAGTTGATGTGATTGCGCATGCCCAGAGCTCTACAGAGAATTAGCCCCAGGAAAATACCCTCCCTAACACACTTGCACAGAGGCATTTATGAGGCAGGCCAGGGAATTGATCCTGCCTAAACTAAAGGCCAAGTTTTAACCTTCTTCAGCTCACTGAACTACACAGCTGAGTGAATGGGACAACAGGCAGCTGAGAAGAAGCAAGCACAACCGAAAGTGTTCCCAGGGTGAGAGTAGGCTAGTCAACTATTCCAAAAAAGCACAGCATGTTGAAATTTGCCTTTCACCAAAATCTGAATGACATGTTAACAGAACAAACTGGACTTCCAAATTCACTACTGTGCTGGAGAGTCCTTTAAGGTATATAGTGCATGAAAGGTCAGATGGAAACATGCACAAAGCAGCTCAATTGTGCCCCTCTGAAAAAGAAACAAACACTATTGACCAGCACTTGCCTATTTTACTGCTTTAGAACTGATTAATCCACTTTTTAAACACATTGCATCAAACTGTAGGCTCTGCTCAGATGGACAAGACTGATGCGAACTCAGTGACACTTGTGCCCAAATTACCACTTTTAAGCACTATCTATTTATCCATTCCCAACCACACTTTGAACTCCTGTGATTCCTATGACTGTGCTTTCAGAATCATACTACCAACTGAGAAAACAGGGCTAGTTTCTCAAATGGAGGCAGCAGCTAACTTACTCTTGCAAGACAACACTTTGCACACAAACTGATTGTGGGTCGGTCTGACCCTAGGTCTGATCAGCAGCAATAGGAATTGCATGGAGTTCTTGTATACTCTTACAGAGAATACATGTCCCACTCCCTGGATAATCCTATTTGACACTGCAGCTCCACCCAGGCTAGAGCAATCAGCAGCCTGCAGCCCTTCCTTCCTATCCTTGTCTCTTTAGAGACTCTTCCTCTCAGGCACAGGAAACCACCTGGTGGTACATTCTCTCCTCTTCCTGGCACAGCATTGCTGTTTCAGAAGATCCTGGAAAACAACATACATAGCAAAAGCCAAGAAAATATTGTGCTAACCAGAGTCTTCTCTCATTTTCAAAGAGATTAACTCAATTCTTTTCCAACATTGAAGAGACTTTTTGCCCTTCATCACCATGTTCAGGGTAAAATGCCACATCTCCTATAGGATGAGTGATGAGTTCTGTTTTTGCCTCCAATAACCCTTAAGAGTCACTCACAACTACAAACCCTTAAAAGATAAACCCAGATGACAGTAGCTAAAATCTATTTTACCCTCTCCTCTCAATTCACATGAGAGACAGTGAGCTCATATGCAACCTAGAAGACTTTGGCAGAGCACACATACAATCCTTCACTTCACTGAAACAGCTATGGCCCAGCTGAGGTGCAATTCTCAGTCTACCAAAAAAAAAAAAAAAAAAAAAACCCTTTCAACTGGAGGCAAAGCAGCAAGCACCAGAGCTTTCACCGGAGAGCTCACTCAATTGCAGAATGACTCAGAACGGAAAGGTGCCAAAACCAAGCTCTTGGCATTGTTGCAATCTTTGAATTGCACCATGACAAACGAAGTTATTGGGAAAAAAAAAAAAAAAGAAAAAAAAAAACACCCAAAAACCTTTCAAACGCAAGAAGCTCCAGCCTTCTTATCTTGCTCTCTGCTGGGCTATCTTTATGGTTGTAGTACGGCCTTATCACCACTCATTAACAAGAGTGTACTCAGACAAGCTAAGTCCTGTGAGCATGCTTAAAAAACAAGATGGAAACAAAGTAATCATATCAAAATTATGCCCAGGCAGAGCCTTCCTATGGCCTCCATTCCCTTTCTTAAAAGAACAGGGAAGTGGTTATTACAAGCCAGGAGCACCCAACTAAAAGCCAGGACTTGCTATTCCCAAATCACCCACCAGAAAAGAAAAGAAGATACTTCCAAAGAATGAAGATTTACAGATTTCCAAAGTGTGATTACACTGAGCTTGCCATTATTTGCCCTCTTTGAGTTCAGTACTTCCTTTCACCCCAATCTATGTGAACTGTATTTGAAGCATGACACAAACTGCAGCAGCCACTCAGTGAAAAGTTCAAAAATTCTGGAATTACTACATCACCACATGCTTTAACATTTATACAGTCAATGATATCTTTAGAGCTACAATGGGAAAGTCAGCATTTACCTTTAATAAGTATGACAGAAGAATAAATGCAACTATTTACATGCACATTACCTGGTTTCTGCATAAACTGTCCTGAGTTGAAATACAGGAGAGCTCTAACAGTTTATATGGGCAAAAGCCCTCTGACATCTAGCTAAATCCTTCCACCTCTAGAGCAGCTCACTAACAAATGCTCACAAACAAGTTCCCAGAAGCATCTGTCCTACAACCCAAGCAAAGTGAATCAAAACTAACATTCCCTCCTTAAATGCTGCTTGTGAGTTATGGTTACATTTCCCCTTCTGGTTTTGTAGTCCTTCAGCTCTTTAAGGCACTCAGAAAATTTACTGTTTCACAAATTTGTAGTCAACCCAGCCAGCAGGATCTCACAGGCACCTGAACCCTTGTGTCAGCTAAATGATTCAGAGATTGCCTATAGGGGTGTCTACCTTCAACATTTACACAGCTTGTTCTACAACTAAAGGTGCCAAAAGTCTTATCAAAAGAGCTATAGCTGCACATTTACTAGCTCAGCCTGATAATGTCAGCAGAAGCACCAGACCCTTTCATTGAGGAAGATACCAAGACTACAAATACCATAGTTCGGAAAGCTAATTCCTCCAGCCAACAGGTCAGCTGAAACACACAGGTTGCATTATGAATTCTCCTCAATGTTTTGGCATCTCTTTAAAAGTTTTTCTTTAAAGAACAGAAAAATCTTTAGATCTTTATCATTCATCAAGAGAACAGTTTCTAAAAAAGTGAAAAAAAAATGCAGAGAAGAAAAAAATACAAAATTGATTCCTGTGAAAAAACTGTTCCTTACAGTGAAAACAAAATTTCAGTTTTTAAAAGGTTGTCAGACACAGTCAGTCATAGACTCCACTTCATGAGACACTCACTAGAAAAAAGCAGAGGTCTAGAAGAATCCTAATATGTTCATGAACATGAGTGTTGATTTCTCACATACCCCACCATGAACTGCTGAAGAGCACCCACATAGTAATGATTTCTCTGAGAACCAGAACAGTTTGGCAAATAACACTTCTCACTGTGCCACACTCCACTACAGGTACATGGGATTGTACAATACAGAGCTGCAGAACTGGTGTCTTGTAAGCACAATTTTTGACCTGTTGAAGGCATCCTCTACTGTGACACAGAAAATACCATCCCTAATGAACACTTGCACTATGTAATAATGTAGCAAATTAACCCTTAATAGAACAAAAATTTCTACACATCTGGTATCCACACAAGGATAACTCCCCCCCCATGGCTTAATGCTAACATTCTGTGGTTTTCAGCAACTTTACTGCTAGCACTGGACAAGTCACTGTACCTATACTTTTCCAGGATACTCATGCCTTTCTGTGACTGCAATTCCTAGGACTTCAGGTGCAAACTCTTAACATTTGACCTTAAAGTTCCAAAAGGAATTACTGAGTTGATCTGAATTGCTTCCTCACCTTCCCCTCACAGACATCTTAACTCTTTCTAGTGCAACACCATGCACTAACCTTTAAAGGGCCTTTTTTTCCAAGGCAAGTGCTTCATCAACCACCACACACATCTAAAACCGCTCATCTATTATTGTACCTTTTAACACTCACAATTCTAAACAAACATGATAGGCAGGTTAGTCCATAGCTAAGTATTTCAAGACTGTATCAGAAAATTCAGCTGCCTACAGAGCATGACATGTGCTGCCAGCTGTTGACCCATCTCTGAGGAAGCTCCTCCCTTCTCTTCTGCATAGTGCATTTACAGCTACACCACCCAACAAAGATCAAAGATGTCCGAAAGGAAACATTATAGGAGGATTCTTTTAACAGGGAAGCAACTTAACATGGATAATATGGATACTGAGTCCCCACACTTTCAAAAATAATTAATTTCTCATATGGGATAAGCTTCTTCAATTACAAAACACCTGGGGCACACTATACATCACTTTCCCACTTTCAGGCAACTATTTCAGCTTGTTCTCTTGAACAGAGTAATGAAGCTAATAAAACTAAGCTATGCCTAAGCTATTTCAGCCTCTACAATTTGTACTCACCCAAAAGACAATGTTGTAGCTGAAGAGCAAGTATTTGTACCAACAGCTGACCTCTGCATTAGAATATCGGTAATAGTGCATCTTCTACAGCACAGCGTCTGCACAGAAGAGAAAGAATGATGGGATTAGGTAAAGATTTCATGAATAAAGAGGTTTTTTCCCAGGCCTCTCTGGCTCTGTTAAGAAAGGGAGTACAGTAATCTGTACCATATGCCATCCAGAGGAATTTTCAAAGTCAGCTCAAACTTCCACTGACCCAAACTTCCTTTCAGTATTTGTTGCCTAATAATCTTACCTTTAAGCACCCCAATGTTGTAACAGGGCAGGCACACCCACAAAGGAAACTCGCTGTACAGTTAGACTAGGAAGAGCTGCATCAGCAAGCCGACACTCATCTGCCTTCCCACTCCTTCAAAACTGTTTCACTTCTGCAGATGGCTGCTTGGACTTAGCCACAAACCCTGCGGATTGCACATCCAGCAATCCAGCTAGCAGGATAACCGAAGTGGTTACCTGGAATCTCTCAGTGTCTAGGGACTGCCAAATACAAAAGGTAGTTGTACCCAGCTCTTCCATATTTGTGTGTTCCTTTACCAGATGATCTCTTGTAAGAGGTTTTATTCCCAAGAACCAAAGTCCCACCATTTAAAACCCACCTGCTCTGTGGAGTTTGGTTTGCTTCCTCACACAGACTAGAGAGAAGGTTCAACTGCAACTCTTGCTCAAGTATTTCAGAGAACTACAGCTGTTCAGAGTATCATAACTAAACCACCTCTGCAGAAATGCCATGCATAAGAAAAACCTAGAAACAAGCTGTAAATTCAGAGCAGGAATGAGCACTCGCACAACCCTCACATTCTGGACAGCTGAGTGCTGCCTAAGACAGATGAGCAGTATTCCAATCCTCTACTTCCTT
Organism: Certhia americana; assembly: GCA_018697195.1. Taxonomy (NCBI): domain Eukaryota; kingdom Metazoa; phylum Chordata; class Aves; order Passeriformes; family Certhiidae; genus Certhia; species Certhia americana. The sequence goes on along the minus strand of CM031862.1, from coordinate 25,094,484 downwards.
GAAGTAAATGTCAGTGAAAGGTTTGCAAAGGCAAGGAAACAAGAATGCAGAATTTTCTAACACCTCCTAACTGAGAAAATGTACTGTGTCACCCTGGTCATTCACAGACGGCATGCAAAAACCAAGCCTACCCACTAAAGTCTGAAATCCAGACCATGGAATGGACAAATCAACTGCACCATATCCACAACTATGAGAAGGTAATTTTAGGATTTTTTGGGTTGTTTGGTTTTGGGGTTTTTTTCCCTAGAAAGGAACCTGCACCCAAGTATAAAAAACACTCCCACGTACAGAAGAAACAGAAGTTGAGAATCTCATCCAATATAGACTAGAGTGTGAATTAACACTGGAGCTTGGTATTTCTGGAGTTCAGATGTTGATTTCCATATAATTTTAACCAAACACTGAAAACAAGTTTTCTTCCTTCACCTTATAACTTATAATGCACACAATCCATTTATAGAGAAAACATTTAACTTTTGTTAAAGCAAAGGAAATTGTACTTTACAGCAGTACAGGCAGTGACTGGAAAGGACCTTCCGACATGTGGCCCAGTCGTAACACATAAAATGAGTTTTGTAATTTAGTTACTGACCTTTGCAACCCATCCAACGTTACAGACAAAATTTAGGAACCTTTATAATTGTTATGAATCATAGTAAAGAACTCTTGCTTAAGCACCATTCTTCTGCTTATCTAAGTCCACAACTGAGTGAATATAAAAGAAGGAACAAAGTTTGGTTTTCCCAGCTTAATTTCAGTTTCTAGCTCCAAGCAGCAATTTATATTTCAACAATCAATATGCATACACCCGTTCAAATCAGTCAGTCTGATATGCCTGGGCAAGAGAGGAAAGAGTGGGTACAAGAACAGAATCCTACTAATCTGAGCAGAGTCCAAGACTCCATTTGCATGAGTGTAATCCCATTTTACAGCAATACACTGGCTGCCAGTGCAAATATATTCTCCAGATGCAGACACTAAGGCCTCCATCACTGCTTTGCCTCCTCCCTGTGAAAATCAGGAACCTGGTAAAAGACAGGAGAAGCAACTGCAAAATGCACGTAAGGAGCATTGCTTTTAGTGCTGTTACATCTACAAAAGAGAAGGCAGAAGGTTGCATTTAGCTACCGCATCATTAAATTTCACGAAAATGAGGTTCTGCTAGACAAAGAGGCTTAAAACATAACCTGATGTAAAAAGGCAAGCACATCATTTTATGACCTGAAGTACAAACACCATCTGAAGATGGACTTTTTGTTAGGTTACCCTCCCTGGCACTGGACTTATAATCAACTGTTCAGCTCCAGCGTCACTGAAACCATTCACAGGAATAAGAGCATTAAATTGATAAGCACTACTCTCCACCTGTTTTGACCACCAGCTTGCAAGACATTTCTTCATGCTTCCAACAACTGCTAAGATGCCCCAGTCAACACCAATCACAGTATTTCAGCAGAATGAAAAAGCAAAAATACTTTTTTCAACATACATGCTTGTAAATACTTGGAAATTATGGCAGGGTGTATTACCAGTACTAGCAAGAAGCTGTCCTGTAACAGCACACAGCCCCTCAGACAGAGACTCGCTTCCAAAACACCTGCACTATCTTAAGAGCTGATTTGGCTTGCTCTGTGCTTACCTTCGTCAGAGTTCTTTTGGTGGTTCTTGACAGACCACCGTACGGCTGGTATGGGAGTAACATAATAAATCTGAAGTGCAGGTTTGTGATTTTTTTTCCCCTAATACTACAAATAAATGAAGCAGTCCACCCAAGACTACACAGCCACCTTCCTCATGTTTATACTAAAAGCAGTCAAGTTCCCTAACACAGAAGGGCATCTGTTACCAGTCTAGAAACCTGCTTGTCAGTAATTCACTTCATTCACAGCACAGGCTACATAGCTATGGTTAGGCAATACTAAAAACACTTGGAAGATTAAAGCAGTATGTGGGCAGCACAGACTAATAACGTTCTCTACTGTGTTTCAGACAAAGCAAGTCACATTGTGTCAGCTGACCGTAAATCACCCACTCACAGCAACAGGAATTTCTAAAAATTAAATACAGAGCACTGCTGCTTGGGTAGAATATAATTTTGTCTTGTGTTTATAGCTTTAGTGAGAAGGGGAAAATGTAGTCATTCATCAAGAGGCTACTGCCATTTCCAAAGCTTTTTGACACCCACAATTCCATTCTTACCTTCAAAATGCTACAGCAGTGATATTCCTAAAGCATATTTCTAACTCTCATAAAACAGAGGATGTGGTCTATTAACTAATCTAATGCATACATGCAGAGAAATCCTCATGGAGAAGATGTTAAGTCTTGAACAACTGAAACAAAGTAAATTTCTAGATTTAGGTCCAGAAGTTCTTTTCATCCTGCAGAGACATTTACTTTACAAGGCAGACCTAAGTCACTGTCGTTCCAAGTTCAGCTAATACTGTCACCATAGAGTCCTGATCCCCTCCTCCGCCCCTCCTAAAATCCACAACCATTAATCAACCTACTCAGTGGAGCAAACAGCCACACTGCAAACCACTAGCAAATCTTCAATTCAATCCTGTAATCTTCTACCACACACCAAGTAAACAGTTTAAAGCCTTTCAATCTACCTTGCCAGAGCACGTACAAATGCCAGCGTGGGGGCAGGCAGGAGGTGGCAGGAGAACACGGATGGAAAAGCAAAAGCAGTGGTAGCTTGAGTGTGCTCATGGAAACACAACACCCCTCTAGTACCAGCAGCACACCTGAAGCCAACACACTGAAACAGATGAAGCTGGGGGAACAGGGGTACAACTGAGGAAAGAGGGGAAAAAATTAATTTGCCAAGCTGTTGGCTTCACCACTGCTCATCAATAGCATTACAACTATATGAAGCTGGCAAACAAGTGGACAAAGAAGAATATGCTGAGGAGCAAGAATTTTTAAAATACAGCAAGACTTTGGTCTATGACTTGTTAGGACTCAATTCCATTCCATCAAGACCAAACCTATACCAAAAAGCATCAGTTCATTCAAGACATGGTGCCATTAAAAACAACTGTCATTCTTTGAAGGTGCTCAATCATTAGGGGTTTTTGTGAAGGTAAAAGGCAGCCTAATCCCTGACTAAGCAAAATTCAGAGATATTCTTAGGACCTTCTAAAAATGGAATACTAAAAGGTACCTATAGACTGCTCTTTCCACATCCTAGAAAGAAGCTAACCTCCAAAGGGGTCCAAATGTTCAGAACAGTATCTGGATGCTGGCCATCAAATCTTCACATCAAGGGGATGAACTGGTGCAGCAAAAAAAGCAAGATAAACTGAGAGGATTTGATGCTCTTAACAGGCTAATCTGCTCCTGGAAACAGACAGCAGTCCTGCTGATGACTCAGGAACTCCAAGCATGTGTCTTTTTGCAATTTTGTCTCCAAGGAACTTACACTAGGGCCTCAAAAAGAACAGACAAGCTTCTCTTAAAGAATACAAGTACAGTTTATTTAGTTCTGCTGCAATTCAGATAAGCAGAAAAATATTTGCTCATTCTTCAAAGCAACTGGAGGATTAATCAATTAAAGGGTATTTTCTTAAACTGAAAGACTTATGATGAAAGACATATCATTAATAAATTATCCCTGTTTCACCAGAAAAATAATGGCAAGTAACATATATCAGAACTCAATGGAAAACGTGGCCAAAGCCAGATAGAATTTTTAAGACGTCATCTTTTGGGACCCTTATTTTGTACCATGCTGAAGACTCAAAGACTTCAAGGAATATTTCAACCAGAAGTTGCTCCACTGCAAATACTAAAAAACAATCCCTTAGAAAAGTGCAGATGCCCAATCTATTGCGAAGGGTTTCATGTTTCAGTGACCAGGGTTTATTCTATAACAGCATCACAAACTACAACTTAGGAAAACTTGTCAGAAACATACACCAGTGTTCCCAAACCCCAAACAAGACAGCAGTAATTTGAAAGAGCTCCACTCCAGGTCTCTATACCTCACATTCATTATGCTGCACTTTTGGCCAAGCGTGCACTACTTCTGCATGGATGAGTTGCATCCAATACACCATGGAAGTGCTTGGACCTCAGAATAACATTCACAAAGTGGACACTCCACATTTTTGGGAATAAACTACATGGTCATCAAGAACTTCTGAACTCCCCACTTGACTAACATCACCGATCCTTTGGCATAAAGGCCCTACACTGCACAACAGTAACTCAAGGAGCTATTCAAGCTACAATTCATGGAATATTTTCAGCTCCATTTGATTTCTTAAACTAACAGAACTACACTAAAGACTTGCAAAAGGCAAGCAGAATTCAGTACTGCTACCACAGCAATTCAAAAGCTGTAACAGAGGACAAAAGCAGTTCTACCAACTTCACTTTTCACTGTTCTTTATACAGGAGCTAAAAAAGAAAGCTAGCTGGCCTTGCTTCCATGTGAAGAAGTATTTATTCCTACTCAGCAAAAAAACCCCACCAATATTAAAAAAGAATTCCGCAAAATGAAAGAAGTTCCAAAGATTCCATATTTTCATTTATACAAACCAGTCAGAATGCCAGTCAATGACACTGTACAATGGAAGTCTTGACAATGTAAATTCAAGCTACAAATATTTTTAGCTATTGACACTGAGGAGAGGCACAACTCAATTACCCACAGAATTTATGCTAGTTCTGCCCCACGAACCTCAGGTTCATCAAAGTAATAACTCAACAGATAAGGTATTTTCTGCTACAACATACAGAGGTGCTTGACAAAGGGAACAACTAAAAGGCAAGGATCTCTTACCTAGTTCAAGGGAAATCTGCTCAAAGTAGCTGGCTGCAAACAAAGCATAAAGTTCCACATTCTGACTTAAAGCAAGAGATAGCATAGGAAACAGAGAGAAAAGGAAATGTTACATGTAGACTTTATCTAAAAGCCAGCAATTTTCCAAACATAAGAACACAGCAGAAGAGAGACGGATCCTTTTGTAAGCTATCCATCTCTTTACTAATATTGAAGCAATACAGAGAAGAGCAGGAGCAGGATGTAGGGCCTTCACTGACCTTATCCTCAAAAGCACTATTAGATAAGCCTCCCAAGTTAAAACTCAGTTGGATTACACCAAAGTAAGTGAAAACAACACTAGATACTATCACTACAGTTCAAAAGATGCCTCATTAACACTTCAGAAAAGTTTAGAAAATTATTTCGTGTCTATGAAAACTTTCTTTAATAAAGCTATTGACCAGTTTAATTCGAACAGGACCTTGCCTGTGCTGTAATTTATTCACTATAGGCAATGAGCCACAAGTCATGCTTTCCTTGTGCTTCACAGCAACTTCAGGTATTGGGAAACACAGAATCCAATTAGTCATTCTGAGCAGGAATTTATCCACCCCAGGGCACAAAACCTGTCAGAACAAGTAACCAGAATAATCTTAGCTGACCCAAACTTCTCAGTGGCTTTCTACTACCTCTCATGAGAGCAGAAACACACTCACTCTCTGTAACATCAACAGTTGCAAGGCAAAACTCGAAGTCTTAATTTAAAAGAAGCATGCAATTTGATTTTTTTTCCCCCCCTAAAAATAGAAGGTTTTGGAAGCCTTACAAAGCAAACATCTTATCTGAAGAGCCAGAACTTCCAGTTCGGGGAATATTTTTACTTCTATTTAGTAGCAGAACCTATTTCATACACTTTGTCTGCTCCCTCCCATACCTTCACACAGACCAAAAGGTTTCAAGAACAGAACGGGTCCCTCCATTTGCTATAACACCTCATATCATAAAAAAAAAAAAAAAGACAGGAAACCACCAACTTACTTTGCTGACAAATACACTCTTTCTTCGGAGAACATCCTAAACTTTTATACATATTGTGACTTTTCTCCACTTCCAGGGATGTCACTTGTTCAGTCTCCAGTTATATTTCAGTCTAAAAGAATATACCTTCATTTTCTCTTTCATAAGAAAAAAACCCCAAGAGACTGATTATAGCAATATACAACAAAGAAGCGATGAACATATAATTTGCTTTGGGTTTTGTGGTTTGTTTTCTTAAAAATGTTCCTTGCTTGGGATATAATGTACAGTCTGTCTATATCCACACCATATTTCTTACCCTTCACATGGAATATTTTTATATATGCATTTATAAATAGAAACATATTTAATACATATAATAAAATAGATATTTATTTCAACAGTTTAAATCAGACCAAGGTATTTCTTAGATTAAAAAAAAATTTGAGTTCCAGGGTTGAAATCTGATCTCCAGTAATGAGCATGTCAAGAAATGACTGCAATATCTGGATAATACTAGTTACATTCACCAGTTGTTCTGTTTAAGTAATGCTGACTCCATGTCAGGGAAACAAGATGTGGAGTTCAAGCCATAACACCTGTATTTTTTTCCTGTCCTTCCACCCCAGTAACCAGGGCCTATGCTTTCAACACCAGAGGAACACTCATTTCAAATGAGGCACCAGGGAACTCTACCTTTTGGGGAAAGGCATGGAGGGTTTGCCGATAAGGCTCTCAAAGCTTTCTTTTGCTGCCCTCCACCTCCAGCAGCTGCATTTGTAACCCCGCCAGCCTCATTTTACTTGCCAAGCCACAAGAGAAAATGGCTCTTTGTGGCCACGCAGACAGCTCAGCCACCATGTAATTCATCTCTTTACCTCCTTCCTGGTATAAAAACACACTTGTGAAAATTGGAAAACTAGAAGATAAACCTCTAAGACAGCACAGGAAAATCTTAAAGATGTGACAAAACAGCTTTCACCAATGTCTCACAATCCTAGCCACTGTCAGCTCTTCATCAGAATAAATGTCTCAGTCCAAATACACAGGAACAAGTTAATGCTTCAGGAATTATAGCAAGTAGGTTTGCAGAGCACCCTGCACATGCTGCCACATCACAGGGAAAAGATTAAAAAGACAAAACCCAATGCTGCTTCAACAAGCCCATGCTTGAACAGCTCCAGCCCTTCCCCCAAAAGCCAGTGCTCTGGCAGGTCGTGAGAAAGCCTTGACTGTCTCGCCCTAAGTCTCTGTATCCGCCCCTGGGGAAGGAGGAAAAACAGGCTTTCCACCTCTCAAGATGATGCCAAGAACAACATTGTGCCATTTAGAAACCAGGGCAACAAAGGCTGTGAAGGGAGCAGTCAGTGCTTCTTCCAACACAGACCTCAATCTCTGCAACAGCTAATTAAAAACACGCCAGCAGAATTAGAAGGTGCAGAGCTTACACACAAACACTTCCTAAGCTGTGCCTTCAGTAAAACAACAAACAGCTCCGGATGGGAGAAAACGTGACAACGCAGGAAACTGCCATCTGAGCAGGCTGATGCTACCAGTCACTAGTGTGACCGGCTACACAAGCAGCACAGATAAAACAACAGAGATAAAACAACAACAGAGCTGAACTGCACCTTCCCTTCTCACTTGCCCCAGCTGGACAGGCTATTTCAGTTGAACACTCTCCCGTTTTGCAGGAGCAGGCCACTGCTACGACCACTTTGTCAAAGTATCCTTTGCAAGCTCAGCACAGTGGACACATAGCAAAGAAAGGCACCTTGTTGTCTTCCAAGAGTCCTCTCACCAATTGCTTTCCAAGAGTCATCTCACTAATTGCCTTCCACCAGTTTCAAGTCAGACAACTTCTCTGATGAACCTTCCTGTTCCACAGGCCTGCCATGGACCCAAACTGAAGAAACTCAGTACTCTGGGAAGGGTAGAAGGCTTTGCTATTTTTACCCCTTATTAGATACAGTTACACCACTGCAGGCATATTTCACCCCCATCAAGTCCTCCCCTGAGCACCATCTAAAAAACTGTTGAGGGAAAAGCAATATGCATTAAAAGAATCAGCTCCATATGCTGGCAGTCAGAAGGCTGCTGTTACATGAACACCAAAGTCCAACCTATCAGGTGTGTCTCCCTTCAGATCCAGGGTACTTGAGGGTATTCCCTTTGTTTTCTACTCCAGAATTTTCTAGATGTCAGTGAACATATTTCAGCACCCATTTTATGCCCCAAAGCAACTTGCCAAGCTGAACAAATTAAGTTTTCTAAAGTATTAAAATTCACAGCATTCAGCTGCCTCCAAACACTCTGCTTCATCCTGTAGCTGCAGGTGCAGCAACTCAAACACCTGATTTTGTTACCTTCAAGTCCATCAATTATTTAGAGAAAGCTCCCTTCCAGAAAGACTCAAGTATCAATTATTTAGTCTTTGAGTGTGAAACAAAAACTGTAAAAAGAGGAAAAAAGATTTCTGGAAAGGGCTGTTACGCCACATGAACATTTGGGGTTGTACACTAACAACGTGCCTGAAACAGAAAGAGAATGCCGAAATAAACCCCCTAATGCCAAAAGTTCATGTGCATGCACAAGCTCATCAAGTGCCTGAGCCAATTAATGCTAAAGAGCCCCAGCTACATCAGGGGGTTTCAGGACAGCTCTTGCCATGGAAGACCTTTACTAGTTTGGTATGCCTGTTCTCTAGCCTGGGAGCATAAAACAGAGAGAAGCTCTTTTCTAATACCACAGAAGCTCTTCTACCACACCAAGACAACACTCAACGATGCTTACTACAGAGATCAAGGGGAAGCAGAGCCCTGTATTGATTACACCCTTGCCTTTCCCACCCAGGTTCAGATTAAGGATTAAGACAGGCCAAAGATTTTCAGTTTTTGCACAACTTCTAAAGACAATGAGCAGAAAGAGCTGTCAGAAGAACCACAGGTTCAGCCCAGATAAGAGCATAAATTCTTCCCACTCACATGTATCATACATAAACTGTGCTACAATGAAAAGGACAAAACATTTGCTTGGCTCCCAAAGAGTTGAAGAAAGACAGGAAACACTGAAGCAAAACAAGTGCTGATCCCTCCCCCCTGCCAAACAGAGGCTGAGGCACACTTTGAACCAGAAAAGAAAATAAACTTATTTTTAAGCCCAGTTAAGAGCCCTAGGTCGGGATATAGTTCCTATTGTGGCCACTATATTTTATTTTCATTTGTTAAAGGTTTTCTGCACAAGTGGTAACAGAATTCACATGTGAACAATCAAGCATAATGGTTCTCTCTGAGGGCTTCAATTCCAAGATTTATGTCAGATTGGTCCAAAAGTTTAGTAAAAGCCTGGCCATTCAAGGCAGTGGTTTCAACTGCAAACATCACAATCTTGTATACAGCCAATTTTTTAAGGATAACCACATTTGCAGGTCATCCTCAACACCTGCACTTTACAGTATCCTCACCTGTGACATCCCCAAAATAGAAGATTTGCCCAACAATGATTTTTCAGCTGACTGACCATCTGAAAGCAGATTTTATCCAGAATAAAGCTGGTTTACAACACAAAAAAAGTTTCAAATATGACATTCAGCTATAGTTAAGTAGGTAAATTGTGCATTTAAAAATAAGCCATCAGAGCTTAGACATTTCCTTTTTAGATTGCTAAATCAAAATTCTGATTCCTGTATTCTTGGGAAGATCCAAACTATTACTCTTTAAAACCCCCACATATTTAACTTTGATAAGCTTTAGACAGACTATCTCTGACACTGTTCTTAACCTTTACAAGACACTTTTGTCTGAGCATGAGCCAAAGGATCAAGGAGAAGGATGCTGTTCCTGCCCAAACTGTGCTGGGGCTGAAGGCAGCATCAATAGTTCCACCCAAGCGTGAAAAACAAGATTCACACTTCAGAATTTTGAGAGTTTAATAATAACATGATAATAATAATATTGATATTAAAAAAAGGATAATACCAGCGCTGGGGTGCCTTTGACAAAGCACACAAGGACACTTAAGATCTCTATATACAGGTACATTGCTGGGATTACACGCTTATACATTATTAAAACATTCATTAGCTTATACATTATTAAAACATTCCTGGGAGTTTTTGATGTTATAGTGGTTCTTTGTGTTTGATTTTTCCCATCTTTGCTTATCTGTAGGACAGAAATAAATTTTATTTCTTCCTGTGATTTAATTCCTGCTGTTTCACACTCCACTTGATAAGACAAAATGAGTTCTCCTCTCATCCTCTTTGGTACTCTGTTTTGTGTCACTGTTCCCTTATCACTCAGATGGGTCAATTAATGGATGATCTTACACAATTCTTTTAGTTACACAAAAGCTTTTTCACATCTTACGTTTTGTTAAGGTCTATACATCATGTTACCATTTCTATAAGTGATACATAGATATTATATCTATTACACTACTATTTCTGAAAGCAGTACCATCATACTTAAGATGTGAGATTGTTATATTAATAAACAGCTAAAAAGAAGTTACAATATATCTAAATATTTATGATCAATAACAACATTGATTATAAATTAGGAAAAGCTAATACATAAATGCAAAAGCCAACATTATTTAGTCATTTTTTAACACAAGCCACCAACAGCACAGCTTTGGAAGAGCCAGAGATTTTAGGACTAGGCAATACCAGAGAGGAAAACTCACAACCATCGTTTGGATCTAGTATATAACCTTTGCATCTAGAAATAGCTTCTGCTTAATTCGCCTTCAGTAACAGCCTGCATCATTTACTGTTTGAGGGTCTAATTTACTTTATCTGAGCTACTTCAGCTTGAAGCAAAACGAGGACCACAGCATGTGGTTTTGGATTTGGCATGGATTTTGTGTATTGCAGCCCTCTTAGCTTCAGAAACACCACAGGTGGCAAAGTATGAAACTCTGTTCTACCCAAAAACAGAAGTTTTGACACAGGAAGCCACAGTGCAAAGCAACATGGCACAGAGGTTTTCCATACCCCTCCCAGGTGAAACTTTTTTTTTCTTTTTTTGCTTTTACAAAAAAAAGAGGATCTGTGGAATGATTTTGACAATTGCTCTGTGAACTCCACTTCCCCTCACATACACCCTGATGAGAATTCTGAACTAACAAAGGGAGATAAAAACAAGAGTTTTATGTATTCACACTTATCAGAGCTCAAACTATGCCACACCTAATCTACAGTGACTGAGAACCAATTGTAGTGGTTTGACAGCAGAAAAACTCCTCTTTTTTCCAAACACTCATTTGCAGGTAGTGGCACAGTAGTGGACATCCACTAAAGCTTCATAAACTAAATAAAAATATCCTCTAAGAAAATCAGAGGTCAGTCTCAAAACGAAGCAATCCAATATTTCTCAGTTGTTCATTAGAAGCATACAATAAACTCATTCATCATCCAGATATAACCTAATTCATAAGACAGCATGCCAACAATTTTCTTACTACACCCAAGAGCAAAAACTTATGCCTTCAATACCAAGGAATGCATCCCAATTAAAAAGCATCTTAGGGCTCATAGCAAGGGCTTTTTATGGTCCTTTCATTAAGTATTACAAGGCCTAACTAATAAAAGGCAGCACAGAACACACCCCCTTGCAGTCCTGTTAGGCATGGTACCTATGTGAAGGCTCTGCACAGACAATGCTCCTAGCAAAAGATCACACTCTTTCCTTCTTTTCTGCCACCCTCCCGCTCCCCACAAGGAGGTAGGAAGGACAGGAAAGAGGCTTTAAACAGGAAACAGTAAGATTAGTTTGTCTACTATGCAACAAATGTCAGGCAAAGCCTGTGCCCAGAAACAAGAACAAGACTTGAGTGAGTTTTCTTCTGATTTGGGGATTAGAGATACTGCTACAACACAAAGGAAACTAATTGGATCAACTTACACTAAAAAAAAAAATCACGCAGAGTGCACACACAACCCAGAAAATCAGCTTTCCATGATTACAACTTAGACCTAGACATCACCTTCAGCAAGCCCACCTGGGAACAAGATCAACAAATATAAAACAAAATGCCAACCGCGTAACTTACTTGCACATTGTTTTTTTCATGTTTTTTCATTATATAAATGCACCTCCAAACTTTTGGAAAGCTATTTCTAAAAATTCCTGTTTTGGGGCATTATAGTTTTGAACAAGACAACCTTCTAAGGACCGGCAATCCTCCAAGAATAGAGCTAAAGGGATAAAGATCACACTCTAAAAGTAATTTCTTCCAGTGTCATTAACAAAAAGATAAACACCACCATTCTACCAGCACAAGTGTCCTGAATTCCTCTTAAAAAAACCCAAAACACACAAACCAAATCAAAGCTGTAAGGTAGTTTCCACCTCAACTCATTCCTACTTCACACCAATGACTAGACTTGAATTCCCACCTCATCCCTTCTCTTTGCACACAATTCTTCTGTCAAGCAGATAGTGCTAGCACCTCAACCTTCCACACCAAAGCATTTCAAGTTTCACACATTTATTGTGACTATAAAGTGTCTCAGTACTCACTGCTGGAAATAGCCAGAAAAGAGATGGATCATCTCACCAGAGAGCACTTATGTACAAGACACACCCTGTGCTCCCATTCTCTAGGAACTGCTTTCCTCCCATTTTATCCAGAGTTCTAGGTCACACAGCATCTATCACTTTAACAAAACCCCAACCAAACTAAAAAGCAGCGCTGGAAGAATTTTGTCCTGGCAGTTATTTTAAAATATCCTTCACGCCTCCACCACCACCTCTTTGGAAGATCCACTAAATAAAGGAAAACACACCCAAACAAGTAGCTTCTTTTACAGCACGGGTTAGATTTCTTTGTGGGGTTTTATTTATTTCTTTCTTTTATTCAGAATGTCTCAAAATGAAACCGCTAAGTCTACATAGAGCACGGAAGGTAAAGCAAGAGCCAAAACAGAACTGACCACGGAGCATCACCTGTGGTACCCCCGTGCCGGGCCTGCTAGGGCAGGAGGCTGAAAGGGAGTCAGAGAGGTCACTCACTACCACAGCCTACAGGTAAATAAAGTTAAAACATTGTAAAAATTAAGTTACGGGCCTCAATCCTTACACCCACTGCTCCGTTGCTCCCTCTAAACAGCCCGGGCTCAGGGCAGGATCTGGCAGCAGTCGGGGTGACGGTGGAGAATGGAGCGGGCAAACTCTGGCTGCAGCATTCCGAAAGGCCTTTTTCCATTATTTTAATTATTATTATTATGATTTTTTTCCTCCCTTGTAGCACCTCAACGAGACAAGCTAGCGTGAACTCCCAGAGGAAGCCTCACCCGGCCTCTCCGGCTTCCTTTAATGGACAAGGACAATGGCAGGGGCTCGCCATAGCCCCGCGCTGTCGGGAAACTTATGCAGCCAGAGGGCTGCTCCCCGCCCGGCTCTCTGGCCGCCAGCCCCCAGGGGATGCTGCGGGGAGCAGCCTGCTCCGGGCAGACGGGATAGAAATGCCGGCGCTTCAAGACGGGGAGAGAAAGGGGCACTCCGGAGGGCGCGACCCCCGGGGCAAGGCGGATGCCCGGGCCGGGGCGGGCAGGGACTCACCGAGGCAGCAGCCTGCTCGCTAAGTTTCGCCGAGCTGGGCGGAGGGCGAGGCGGCGGTGGGCGTAGGCGGGGGTCCCTCCGCTGCCTCGCCTAGTCCATGGACACGGCGGCGCTCCCGGAGCCTTCTCCCCGTGTCGGCTCGGCCGGTGCGCCAGGCGTGCCCGGCAGGCGTGCCCTTGTACCGAGCCGCCCCGCCGCTCTCCCGCCGGGCCGAGGCAGCGCGGAAATGAGCGGCCCGGCCACGCCCGCTCCGCACGCAGCCGTGCTCCACACAAAGGGGGCGTGCAGGAAGCCCAGCTCTGCTGCCGGACCCCGCGGCTCTCTCCGGCTTCGCCCGCTGTGATCCCCCCTGGCAAGCCTTCCCCCCGAGCACCCCCGCGGCCGGGCGGGTGCTGCGGGCACCAGCGGCCCCCGCCCCTCACGGTGCCTCCCCCGCAGCCCTGGGAGCGCGGCCCCTCGGCCAGGCCCACGGCTTTGTCATCTGGGATTCGTTCCGTGGCCGGGCTGGCCGCGGCCCCGGCCCCGCCGGAGGGGGCTCGGCCCAGCCCTCAGCGGTGCCTCTTGCCCCCGCAGGGCTTCGGAACATGAACCGGCGTGTCAGGGACAGCGCATGCTGAGCGGCATTGAAGGGCGAGCCTACCTGGAGAGCCGGGAGGCGAAGGAAAGAGACAAAATAAAACGACCCCGACGAGTATTTTGAGTCTTCAGGGCTTTTTACTGCTCCCGGGAGAGATGCTGAGAAGAGAGGAGGGAGGGGAAAGGCGGGCTGAGCTGTTTAAGCCCGTGTAGTTAGCAAGTGATAGCTCCCACCTGAGGCAGGCACCGCCTGGCAGGTGGGAAACGCTCCCCTGCTGTCTCGCTGGGCTCCCAGCCTCCACACTCCTGCTGTTCCCTTTCCACACCTTGGGATCTCTCTTGACACAGGGAAACGCTTCTGTCGCTTTCATTCTCTTCCTCATATATAGAGAGAACTAATGTCTTCAGTGCCTCGCTAACTATGAAAATACACTTGTGTGCAGGAAGGCAAGGCCAAGGGAGGTGGTGCAGCACCACACGTGTTCTTACAGGCTGCCTCATTGTCTACACTTTCTTCACCTGCTCTAGCCCTTGGACTTTGAGGAATTCCTTATTCCCCCTGGCTCAGGAACAAACCTGCTCAGAAAGACAGCAGCAATCGCACTGAAGTTAAAGAACTGTTGAGCAATCGAATGGTGTAAGCTTAGCACTTTTCTAGTGTGCTAATTCTCCACTCATCAAAGCTGACAACCAGAACCATGCTAGAATTAATAGTAAATGCACAGTTCCACTCACCCACGCCCTTCTGATGTCTGAGAAAGCAGATACACACCAGTGTGCCACCCACTCGCTGCTCACATAATCAAGATTCCTTCTCATTTCCCACATGCAGTTATTTAAATAAACGGGGAGTTGGGTTTGACTTGGGTTTTTGTTGTTGGTTTTGTTTAAAGGGAAGCTCTCCCAAGCTTGCTCAAGACTTCTTGGAAAACAAAGCAAATTGAACTGAGTGTTAAAGCTGACAAAAATGCTAGAAGAACTACCTGAGTTTTGAGCAGAATCTAAGTGAGGAAGGGGAGCTCAGAAAGGTTACTGGATTATCAGATGGTAAGAAGAACTAGAAGAAATCCTTTCTCCATGTCAGAAGTACTGAAGTAATCTCACAGAACACTGAGTCACATCTTCAGAAAGTCCAGAGCCAAGGCAGAAAGCTGATTCTGTAAGAGACAGGAAGATGGTGCAATAGTAACTGCTAAGATTCAACAGGGGAAATGGGAAATTTCAGGGAAATTCAGCAGCTTTAGGATGTAAGGACTGTGGAATTAGGAAGGGCACTTGTTGATAAAATAAGGTTCTCTTGCAATTTGCCATTTGTAAAATGGTTACTGCTAGCATTCACAGCGCAGTTGAATTGACTGTTCACTGTTAGCATGGAGCTGGTTCGAACAGCCTCTCTGTGTCCTATTTATTTGCCTTTGACATTATCTCCTCACAGTGCTTCAGTGTGTTGCCAAGAAAATTGGAGTAAAATCTCATCCCTCACAGAAACCATTAACTAAGTGCTAGGGCAAACTGGAACACTTTTAAAAGAAAGTCACTTCAGCAGCAAGAGGTGTAATAATCCTGCAGGAATGAAAATAGCAAATCTGCATTTTTAAGTGAATGTGTGCAGGGCAATATTCATGTATGGTTTATGAATGCTGTTTTCCTCTGACTACTGCAAAACGTTTTCTAAAATTAATGAAATCATCATGAGGACTAGCTAGCAGAAAGTGGCCTGACCAGAGCTGTTCACCACTGTGTATGTTCAACATTATCACCAAATACCGTTTTTCAATGTAAAAAGAAGTCTATTTATGGAGGCATCCAGAAATTAGAGGGACAGTTGGAATTGTCATGAGATTTTGATAATTCTGAGGTTAAGAGAGAGGGATGTGCAAGAAAACAAAGCCCACAGAAGCTACTGAGAGAGCTTAAGCAACCTCAAATACAAAGAAATCAGGAGCTTGATCTAAAAGAGAAATATTTTAGGGAAAGCCTTTACAATACGTTCAAGAATGATTAGAAGAATAATAAATTAGGATGGAACTGGTCAGATACCCAATAAAATTCGAGGGGATCAGCTGAATCAGTGGTTTAAGTTTGTCCTCAGTCCCACAGCGTTTCCCCATCTCTCCCTGCTGTTCCCATCACCTCTCTGCTCCGGTCCCCTCGATCGACCCCGTGTGACAGAGGCAGTCACGCACACCGCGGCAGGAGCGGAAACGAGTGCCACAAAAAGCGCAATAACTTACATTTTGTAAGTTGCAGTGAATCTGTTAATAATTTATTCCCTCCACTTAGAAATATCTGTGTACCACAGACTGTGTCAGTCGATACAGCACAGCCTTCCTCCGAGTTTCTTATTCTTAGAAGAAAAACGTCCAGACAAGTGGAAAAGATCGCAGAATAGACGTGTTTTCCAACAGCTTTCTTCCAGCCGAATCGCACCCTACAGCGTTCTGTTCCTGGAACCTGTCCTGCAGCAATCCCCTCGGGTTCACCGCTCACCTGCACTTTGGCTGGGTAGCAGTGACATCCAGCGGTGCGGAGAGAAACTTGCTTTTTTTTTTTTTTTTTTTTTTTTTCTATCACAGTGCATCACAGGAAACGCATCGGAAAATGGCAGCGATCCCTTGGCATTCCCGTCTCATGAATATTCCCGAACGGCACCAAGGGCAGGCAATTTTACAGACGTGGGAACAGATGATGAGCACAGGGAAACAAAAATGCAGAATCAAAAACACCCTCTGGGGCAATCTTTTTAATGGCCCTAAAAGGACATAATAGAAAAATTTTGCAAATAGAAAAAATTACAAATAGAAAATGTGATTGGTGATGCCTAAAGCTCAAATAAAAAGCACTTTTCTATATTTCACCTACATTGACTTCACAGCATTTTCATTCTTAAAATACTTTCATTAACCCCAGTTATGTGTTGAGAAAAAGAAAAATGGGCTAACAAGGAAAAGTTGATTGAAGACAAATTACTACAGCAGAGTTTTGTTTCTCAAGCCCTACCCTTGCACTTTGTGCACTTTCCTACTGACCTGATCTATCTTCAACCTTAAAGGTAAAAATAAACAGGATATCATACTGCATGGGTGCAAAATGCACATCTCAAAATAACAAACAAACTTTTAAATATTGGTTTCCAGTAACCAGCTGAGTGTTAAAGCATGATGTGATATTTGATGTGCTGAGAAGTGATTTAGATTTTGGGTACGTGTAGTGTTAAAAATAAAAAAAACCAAAACATTAAATGCACACAAGGAACTGGACCAGCAGAGGGAGCTGTTAGCACAATAAAATCAACAACTATATTTTTTTTTCCGGTGAACATTCTAAATTCAGTCTGCAGTATTGGAAATTCACTTAGATTTCATTTGTTCCTCCTTTACTATTTTGCTCTAATTGTAGTTATTTGTATTATCCCATTTCCAATGGTAATTATCTGTTCCTAGCTCCTATGTACCACCTATTTTCTATCCTTCCTATTTTTATTTTGTCAGTTTGGGGTTCAAAAAGGATGACTCAACTCCAAATAATCCCAAGGTTGGCTTGAAAAATAAATCAGATTTATCGATAACAATTTTCCAGAACAATATCAAATGTCATTTTGATCTTCTAGGGCTCCAAATTTTGACTTGATTTCTGAAAGACAGGGCTAGAAAACTTGGAAATGCAAGCTTACTTAACTTTCAAATCAAGAAGTGCACTAATATGTTTACGGGAAATAATGCTATTTAGAAGAGGAAAAGACCTCAGTCTGATGTGAGTTCTGTAAACATCCCTCTGGGGAACCTGCCAGAGCAGAGAACTTTCAGTTTCCACGGGTACGTTAATGAACTTTAAAAGACTTCATGGGTCTGTCTAAGAATGTTTTTATACCACAGGAACACTTTAGCATGTTGTAGTGTTAGTGATTGATATGTTTGACAGCCATTATACTTCCAATGAATATTCCAAATGCTGGACAAAATGGCTTCCTGCTTCTGTTCCCACTCCCTTTGGGTCGGCTGAGAGCAGGGCTGCAGCCCCATGGCATCCTTCCAGCCACCATCCAAAGCTCCCTGAAGTCCAACTGGGCAGCCAGCTCTGACAGAGTGGGTGGAATTCAGTTGCCTGTACACAAAATTGTAAGGAGATACTTTCCAGATTCAGCAGGTTCTTCAGGCACTTCACATCTCCAATTTCTTGGAATTTATCTGGCTTCCATCCCATTCTCCAAGGACTGTTTATGCCTTTCACATTTCATGTTTATGCGAAATGCACAAACAGCCCTTGAGACAAGGCCTGAAATGCAGGTCTAAGATCAGTACCTCCTCTGCTGGTCCTTGTGCAAGATCTGCTCTCTGCAAATGGCAAAGCTCTCTATTTCCCATGAGAAAAAACTCGTAACTCTGCAGAACCCACCATCCAGAATACTCCTGCTGTAAGATCTTGGTTATTCATAGCCTCTTGAAACTGTAGGTACCATAGCTCAAACCCACTGCCTTTGGCATCTCTTGCATTTCCTGCCACTGGCACTCCCAAGTGTCCCTATGCCAGCTGCACACAAGTGGGCACTTGCACAATGCTTTGAACTTTTTAGGGGCCATGTGTCAGCACACCCTACCAGTGCTGCCTTTCAGCAGTAAAACCCAGGAAAAGAATCCCTCACGGTTCTCTGCACCTGTCCATGGCTCCAAGGAGAGCCTCTATAGAGGAGTCCATATCACAGAGTCAACTTGCTGCTGTACTCTCCAAATCCTGTTCCTTCCTCCATCCCCCAAAACAGTCAAAAACAAATTACAGCTGATAGTAGCATACTGGAGTCCAATTTCTATTTAGTTTCCAAATGAAACATATGAATCACTCAAAATCCTCACTGCTAGTGTTGTTTCTGGGAACTGTGAAGAACAGACTCTGAAGAGCATATAAATATTTTTTGTTAAAATCAGTTTTACCTGGACGTCAATACTAAGGAAAAAGGTCTGAATTTCATCCATAAGGATGCAAATTTTTAAAAAAGAATCTTAAATACAAAAAGGAACCTGCCCTTGAGCCACAATTATCTTCTTTGCAGGGAACCACATGGACTTAGAAGATCTAGAGCCAGTAGTGAACTAAAAAGAAACTCATTGTGCAAACATAGTGGCAAGTCTTGAATGCAAAGTCTCAGAGTTAGACTGACAGGGTGTGGTCTTTTAGAAACAGATGTACTTACATGTTAATGAAAAAGCAAAAACCAAAGGCATTTCACTTACATAAAGTTTATTATCTTTTCCCCTCAGCTGGTACTCCATTACTACAGCCTTAGCAGAGTTTTGTTTCCCTAGGTAGACAGGTTTTCAACTGACTGTCTCTGACTGAAAACATCTAGGCTAGGTCAGATTTTAGACCTAGCCTTTCATTAATACAGTCAGATACAAAGGACCAGTCAAAATCCTGACCACCTGGAAGGCTGCAAAGGAACCAAAAACAATCCAAGAGGATTTTCATCATTTTCTATGACTAGAGAACCTTTCCTGTGCATTGACCCCTAAATAGTTAAGCAATTACATCATACATTCAAGACATGGACACATTCTACATTTCAAGCTCTAATCAGAAACATGTGCAACTGTTGTTCTACTTATGAAGCTTGTGGTTTTATCTTCTCAGCAGCTTCAAGGACAGATGGAAGGCTGACTTTATCTCCAAATTCTTTCTCACGATGCTCCAGTAAAACACCCTAGTCAAAGACATAAGAGAGAAATTGAGAGATGTGTCTCCCTGCAAAAGATCCACTGCCCAACTGAACAATTCCAGGAAATAAACTTCTGATATGAGAGATAAAAGCCTCCTAGATGGCCTGCAGTACCTGTCTTCCTGCCCCAATGACATATACACCTCCCAGTGTGAATCCTTCTCCTTCCAGATTTCCACTGTATCCGCTTCTCCAAGCACGGAAGAAATTTTGCCAAACTCCCAAGCGGAAAAAGCCTGACAACATCATTTTTCGTCTGCGGGGACCATAAAAGCCTTTCTGCAGGGGAACAGAAAACACGTCAGCAAGCAAAAGGAAAAGGACTTTTCATTCATGTGGATTTTAAGCCCATCCACAGGTATTTAAGCCCCAGGTACACCTACACCCTTACTGCTGACAACAGTGGTGCTTTGTAATAAACATGTTTTTTGGTCGGTCGGTTGTTGGGGTTTTTTTACCTTCAGCCTGATTCTTTCACACAGGCAGGGGCAGAGAAAAAATAAAAGGATCTTCTAGTAGATTTTGAGTATTACATATTCTTTTTTCTTCAAAATCCAAATATTTTTAAATGCATCTCTTATTTTAGGGAGAAAGCAGGGTGGTGGTTCTGTTGGAAATGAGACTGGCAATCCAGCACGTACCAATGTACCAGGACAAGCCATATCACTGCAATCTGGCCTGTACATCAGGAATTAATTATCTGTGTCACCCTCAAACCTTGATTCACACATCATAAACATCTGCAAGTCGCACAGCCAGCGAAAGAAAGGAATAATTAAACAGGCCATATTGTTTACCTGTTAAAGGGGAGGAATAATCCTGCAACAGCACATTACCAGTGCACAGCTACAGCACAGTTTGTAAGCTCAGCAGGATGTATAAATATAGAAAAATAAAGCTAATTAACTTCTTAAACCACAGTGCTACTAAATCCTTTTTCAGTCAGACTACATTCTACTTATTTATACAAGCTCCCAAAGAAGGCATTCATAGATTTGTTTTTAAACAAAAGGAGAACACAAACTTCACTATACCTTTTCATCCAGAAAGATTTCTCCTTTGAAGTAATGCTGAAAATCCTCCACTTCAGTCCCTATCTTCTCTTTCACAACAGCATAGAGAGGGACACCCAGCCTGGACAGCTGGGGTTTCAGAGAGGAGAGCTCAGAAGCCTCCTAAGCAAAGGAAATAAAACCCAAATATTTCAGTCAATAAATGAAGGTTGGAAAACTTCACCTTGAATTTCAAGACCATCAGAAACACTAGCTAGAAGAAATTCTAGCTTGAGGCACAAACCAGAAACAAACCTGTAACATTTAAGCTAGTTGTACTCCTAGGCAGATCTTCATCAGATTTACTATAATTTTCTTTGTTAATATGGAGGAAGCAGATTCTTCTGAGCATTTACTGGACAAAACATATTTTTACCTTAAAGCTGTAGATATACCTTGCCTGTAATAGGGCTTCAATTATCTTTTGAAGTATTTGAGAATGGTAAAAATATAATACCTACACATCACTTTTTCAGAATTTCCAATCCCTTTTTCCAAGTTGACATCCATCACTATCAGTCCTTCTGCAAAATACTTTGAGGGCTTTGTGCAGGAGCAGGCTATACAAGTTTAAAGTGGGTAATGAAGATACACTCTCCTTCCTAAATTCCCCAGTAAGAAAAGCAGGGAATTTCTTCATAGACTTTCAGTATCCCAGAAGCAAAACTGCTTTTTCTGGTGCGTAATAGTGTAAGATGTCACCACCCATCTACTGAGTTTTTTGTTCTCCTAAAGGAATCCAAATTCCCACAGTTTGTACAAAGATCCCTGAGGTTTTAAACAGATCAGAGCTTGCACTGAAAATATGCTTCCTAACTCCTATGGAGAAAGGTAATTTTTACTGGACAGAATACCCACAACAAAAACTCAACTCCACACTTTAAAACATGGACATAGTTTACATGATCACTCTCAGTCACCTAACTGAAATATTTTAACTGAAAGGCTTGCAGGACGTCTCGAATCCACTGAGTACCAAGGAGCAAACAGATAGGGATGAACAGACATGAAAATTTGAAAATTTCAGTAATGCTGCTACTACTACTACTACTAATAAAAAAGCCCTCTTGGATTCCTGACTGACTGTGTGTGAAAGTTACAGAGTCGGGCACGTGAGTGCATTCTCCTCCCGCCTACGCTACACCTGTTCAGAGAGCAAAGCACTTTGACCTTCCATGAATTCTACAGGTATTTAAGCAGTTACTACTGAAGGGAGCAGATGCCTTAATGAAGAGGTTACAATATTAATTAGTCCATGTTATAGACTAGTGAGTAACAACATAATAACTATTTTTCCTTATAGCTATGAGAAACATAATGTCCAAGGTGCAAACTAGGGCTGTTCCCAGGCACTGGGTACCTTCAAATCCTGTTTTAGGCATCTGCTTCCAAGGAGCTCCACCCAAGGAGCCTAGTGTCAACTCATATATCAAAATTTGTTTTCCAACCCACCTTGTTATGGAACAGGAACTCCTTATGTTCAGAGTCTGTACCTTCCTGCCTCACATTTAGCACCCAGAGCAGAGACATACTCCCTCTATACACACCTCTTTTTTTGAAGATGAGCTTTATCTGATGGCTTTCTGCCAATCCAGTCTTGGGCTGTATTTGACCAGAGACTACATGGCTCACAGAGACTTATTTTGGACTAGATATATATATAAATAGCTCATAAGACTCATTACCAACTGACTCTTGTGCAATCTCTCTTTCTAATTACCATGGGCTAGGTCCCTGGCAGATGTAAAAATCATATAACCAGCACCTTCAGAAGGAGAAAGCTCAGGACCAGGACCATACAAACCAGCTGCAAAGGAAACTAAGCTGGTAGCTGGTGACCAGTTTGAACCATGAAACTAAACCTTTCAGATATTTTACATGTATTTGACAACTGTCCTATTCATCCACTCCCTTTATTTACAGACTATCTATGCAAGCAGACCTCAACTCTTCTTAATTAATCCCCAAGCCCAGCAAGTACCTCTCTGCACAAAAATCATCCAGGTCTTCGTACAGCCATGACCACTGCACCATTCTCCTTCCATAGTTCACCTGCTTTGAATGTCCTTTGTTCTGTTTGTAGAGGAGAAACAATACCAACAATAATATCAGCCATTCTTGTTTAGAACAATTAATACTTTATGGACCAACACAAAGCACTGCAGAGAATTCCATATTCAAATACAGTTCTAACAGAAAAACAAAAAAAATCTATATGTATAAGAGGAGATTACTACATTATTGATTTTTAGAAGTGTGTCTTGTTTCATCCAGAAATAACAGTTTTGGTTGCTTTCCCTTTACCACAAGTATTGGATATCAAGGACACTCAAGTATGTCATAACTAGGAAAGACTAAGAAAACTTCTTCCAACCCTGGACTTAGAAAAGATCTTATAAAAGTCAAATTCTTGAAGAACGTGGTCTGAAATAGCCAGAATCTTACCTGATCCCAAAGTTTTTAGCTCTATCTCCTCTAAAAACTCCAATGTAGCCTTTTCTGGCTTGGACAAAAACAAGTCAGTGTTAGCAAGGACGATCCCTGTCACAGCTGCACCAATGGCTCCAAGGCCAACGGACCACATGCCCATGGTGAAGGTCCCCAAGTCAGGCAGGAAGGACATTTCTGGAAAGAGAAAGAACGAACAGCTCTGACACTGGACATCAATTATGCCAGAGGAGAGGAATTGGACTAAAACAACTAAAAGCTCATGCAGGTATTTTTAGTTTAATGGAGATGATCTGTATATTTATTCGTGTACTGAAATGGGTTTTAAAAGACAGAGATTACATTCCATTTCTGTACCTGACCCTGTTCAATATTAACAAGATGTTCTTATCCTTCTCGGCCACCAGACAAAAACAGTAATAACTAAGTGCTCAGATGCAATGAGGAGAAAGATGATCCAAGTGTATGTGTGTAATAAAGAGCCTCTAACAATATGACCTGTACATTAGCCAGTAATCTAAATTATTACAATTAGACAGCAGTTTCTTTCAAAAAAAAAAAAAAAAAAAACAAGAAGCAATTGTAGATTAAATGTTTTGCACACACCAATGTAATATTAAACAGTGAACTTTAAAAATATACTTTAGAAGACTTGGAAAAAAAAATTTTAAACCTGCTATATCTGGTTCATCATAACTAGCAACCTTTCACATTCCTTACAATTCCCCACTGAGAACCAAAGCAGGCACAAAGCCAAACTCAGTGCTCATGCCTGCAGACAGAAAAATGTAGACTTGCAACCATTTTATTACCCAGTGATCCAACATTACAACTATGCCTGGGACAGCACCTTCTTCCTCCATGCTCACTGCCACTCTTGCTAAAGCAGAAAGGACAGCAGGAACGAACAGCCTAAACTCACACCCACCAGCTGGAACTGACAGCATTGCAATGGGAACCATTACATACGAATATTCCAGTGTTAAAGTACAAACCCTTCTTGTAGCTTCTGGTGGCTCAAGTTAGGAGGCAATTTTGTTTAACCACCTTCCACCCACAAATCCCCCACAGCCCAATCCTGACCCTTGCAAGTGTTTCACAAACCTGGACAGGGCTTCCAGTGTGGCAGTATCAGTTAATGAGGATGCTGGAAATCACAACAGCCCTGCCTCATGGACAAAGTTCAAGATCCAGCTCTGAGTAATAACTGGTACAAGAGTCACTGGAGTTTTGGCAGCATAAGAAGTCACTGTACACTTACATCACAATGGCTGTATATTTGCACTCACAATTTATGGAGAATCAAATTTTTTTTCACAAAAAACGTATTTCCTGATAGAATATTTTGGTAAATACTACTGTATGCATATACAGGTGAGGTTCTCACACCTATAAATGTAAGAAAATATTACTCTTTTGATTTGTGACTGGCAATAAACCAGATAAACACGTGATCTTTATCCCCACAGCCAGCTGTTGCCAGAATTCAGAAAAAATTAGGAGTAACTCCTCACTTTTGTGCCCAGAATTTTCTGTGAGAAAAACCCTTTCTATCCTTAAACCCAGCTCCAGAATACTACTGATAAACAAATGCAACACTGGGAAACAAGGAGAAAAAAGATCACATTGTTCTTTTAACAGCATACTTGGCTTCAAGGGGTGCTGTATCATGTTATCTAAAAACCTAAGTAATCCATGATCCTGAGCAAGAAACAAGGCCAGTTTACACAAACATCAAGCTGATAAGAGAACAGTTCCTACCCTAGTTCACCACTTATTTCTAACATGGCAAAACTTCCTTGGCCATGTCTGCTTTCTTTACATACTTCTTTCAAACGTGAAGTCATGTCGTAATGACATTTTTTTATATCTGCCTCTGACACCTATCAGAGATCCCAGCCTTTGGAATGATGCAAATCATTACAAATGTATGTAATACAGCAATATCCTTGTGTTAAGACTTCAAGTCTCTGGGGCATACCCAAAAGGATAAAGTCCTGCTCCCTCCCAGAGTTTACCCAACTATTTGGATTTCAATCTTATCAAGTCAGGAAGTGGGTTTTTTTAATTTATAGTTACAGGCAGTGGAGGGGGACCCAAGTATTAATCTTTTGTGCACATCATTTGTGTACAAAAATGTTACAAAATTTGTGGCAAGTGATTAATGAGCAGTTCTAAAATAGCTTTATATTTTTATTAGCATAAACAGCAGGTCTACAAGTCAGAAGTTATTGATCCAGGAGATCATTAAGTTTAGTAAACACACTTCTTCAGTTTAGTTGCACTCTTTGGGCTCCAGAGTGACAAAAAAAGCCCAACCTTATTCAAATATGGGAATTTTTTGTTATTTATATAAATAGGAACAAGGAAAATGCAGCTCTTCGGGGTGATACCTAAATTCCTCCCCTGCTAAGCAAACACCATAATGAGCCACTTTGAAAAATATGCATGGGAAGCAGCAAGCAGGATTATTAAAACATTTGCTAACGAGACAGGCTGAGCCCTGACGCACATGTCAATGAACCCCAAGTGCATAGCCTGTCTCGAAAAGAGCTTAGCATTTGCAGCTTGGAGCTTCATTTCTGGTTAGCTGCTCTTTATTAAGGAAATCTGAAGCTCCAAAGGACCTCACAACCCTCCCCGCCACCTTAAAATGCAAACACAACTGCCTCGTGATCAAGGTTTTAAACACCGAGCAGCGATGAAAAGACACAAGAAAGCATCCCATAAACCATAATCCACGAGAAGAGACAGGAGAGCATCCCGCAAGGCTTTAGCAGGGGTGCAGCACTCACCAGAACCCATGAGGGCTGCTGAGCATCGGCCAGCAGCAGCTGCCCGCAGGCAGGAGCGCAGCGAACAGGCAGGGCTGGGGAGGAGCAGCCCCTGCCGGGCTCTGCCAGTCCTGCCCCAGCCTCCCTGCAGGATGAAAGGCTGTCCAATCCAGGGCAACACTCATTTAAAGGCATCTTAATCATTCAACCTTTTTTTTTTTTTGACTGAACACACGATTACCCTTTTTATTGGGTGGGTAGGTAGAGTGAACAGGAATTTTAGAAAGCTCTTCTGAAGCTGCACAAAAATACAGCAAAAAACTTTTCAATTTGCATGCTAAGCCACGCTCTTCTGTAGAACTGGGCATTTTTACAGGTAATATTTTCCCTGCGTTTCAGCCTATTCTACATCTAACCCCTTCACACGTGCACACCAAGTGCCAAAGCAATACAAATAACCCTGGAAAAAATTTTAAAAGTCATCACAGTACACAATATTAGGAAAAAGTTATTAGTATAGAGGCTAACTATAGTTCTAGAGTATTAACCCAGTATTTCTGTGGTGTTACCTGCTTTCGTGGCAACATCCCCTTGCTAAAAAGCATAATTTTCTCTGGGACTATCAGATTTTCAATCTCTCAACTCTGTTAAAATTTCCAGAAAAGAATGAACACTCCTCTTTAGACAGTACAGGCCAAAGAAAAAACCATCATTTTGTGTGTATGTTTTTGTGGTGACCATAAGAGACCTACAAAATAACAATGACTTATTTTATGGCCTGTCAGTACTCAGTTAATCAGAATTTAAACAAGCTTAATTTTAATCCTGTTTTAAGTGCCAGTGGATGGTCTTCACTTCTGTCAAGACCAGTTAAAATGTTGTTTTCTAGACGTCTCATTTCCCTCCCACCCACAACCAAAGAAAAAATTGTCATTCAGAGGACAGCTATCCTTAAACATTTATTTTCAAAGTATAAACAGGACCCATTGCAGCTGTGTCCAAAAAAAACCAAAAAAAAAAAAAAAAAAAAAAAAAGAAAGCCTGTTTTCAAGACACCAGTAAGACTCCGAGTAGCAAACATACTTCCTTACATACTTTCCCTAAAAAGAAAATTATCTTGCAAGTTGGACTGCACTAGCAAATACTCTCTAGCCTAACATGGCTTTGACCATTACTTGTTCTTCCTTTCTCTCCCACTCCAGCTTTCCCAAGACATTCCATATCAAGCCTAAAAATGTTTCAGAGCTTTGTCACAACTTGCGTATCCCAAACAAGTTGAGCTGATTTTTTATGAGACATTTTCCCCCCCCCAAAATGAGTCATGATTACAAGTACCTTTGTTAAGCTAACTCCTATAAAGAAAATATACAATTCACAATAACCTGGTATCATGCTCATCAAGATTCCGTGAGCATTTAAATACCATCAAGGATTACAAAATACAGCATCCTGACAGACCTTTAAACTTAGCCCTGCCTGAAGCAGAGATCTGACTGGAGAAACCTAGGAGGACTGTTCCAACTTAAACTGGCCTGTGAACACCAAATTCTATGCACAGAAAAGCCTCCTAGCATTTCTTGTGGCATAAATGTAATTTTCACAACAAAAGGGATTATTTTCCTTTCTTTTTGCCATTGTAAAGACCTAACAAGCCACACATTGTGTCAAGAGTAACAATCATCTTTTTAGGTTTCTTCCCAATGGTTTGCTACTGAATTCCATGCTCTTGGCTGTAGCTGTAGAAAAAGTTGCTGTGTCAAGCAAACAAACCATACTCCTTCCTTTGAAAGGAAGTTTGTTGTTATCCCCCATTTTCAGACTGTTTTAAAGAAACCCAACATCTCAACAAGCCTTTTGTTTTGAGCAAGGGAGAGCAAAGAACTCTGGCACACCACTTTGGAAATCTTCCAGCTCTCTTGGTGTATTGAGAGGAAACAGGCAGCTAGACACTGTGTATGGAGAAACTCAGTTCTCTGATCAGTCAGTGAATGGATACCATGGAGATGAGAGATATTTCATGGAGCACAGAACTGCAAAAAGCACCTGTCTGACGATAATACAGGATGAACTCACTGCTTGGTCTGCTGGTGATCCAGAGCAGGAAAGCTGCACCCTGTGTCAGTCTGCAGAGGAAAGGCAATACCAACAGGCCCACTAATAATACAAGTCAGTATTTACTGGAAAAAGCACAGCAGGTGCTAGGCAGCAAGTAATCTCTCCTGTTCCCACCCAGAAGATTCAAGAATTTTAAGTCCTGCAGATTCAAGCTTAAATTAAGATTTTCCCACCTTCTGGGGTTCTTAGGCCTTGCTTATATTTTAACTTTCTCATTTCTCACACTATACAATTCATAACAGCAAAATAGTTAATAAAAGCAAAGACACAAGAAAATGAACACATTTCAATCCCACCCCACAGGGCAGAGGGGCTCTATGCATAAACGAGGCCATACACCCACCCAGTGCAGAATAATTTTCCCACAGCCCTGTTTCCCCTTTCATCACCTGCTATGAACCAGGGCTGATGGGAACAGTGCCCCTATGGTTATAAAAGAAAAGGTTGGGAGAGCTGGTCCTTCGAGCAGCTCACAGCTGGATTTCCTGAGCTGAGCGATTGCACCCAGGACCTAACCAGCGCATCACGAGGGAAATGAGAAACAAAGCACGGAGTCTCCGTCCTTCGCGGATCCTGCTATCCCTACTTACACACGGGATAAGTTTGCCTAGCAAGCAGGGATCTCTCTAAACGTTAAACCACGAGGGCAGGCATAAGCAGGATTTCAAACCTCGACAGCTCGGGATGGGCAGCAGGGGACCGATGGCGAGAGCCGCGGAGGTGCCCGGCCGCCCCTCGGTGCTCAGCAGCCGGCGATGGCCGCCGCCTCCCGCCGGCCGGCGCGCTGCGGCTGCGACCCGGGGCCGGCGGGGAGGGAGGGGGCACTCCCGTAAGGAGACAGCCCCTGGGAGGGACAGCCCGGCCCCGAGCGACACAGCCCGGCCCCGAGCGACACAGCCCAGCGACACAACGCGGCCCCGAGCGACCACAGCCCGGCCCGAGCGCACAACGCGGCCCCGCGGCCCTCCCACCGCCATCCCCCGCCCTCCCACCGCCATCCCCGGCCCCGCGCTCACAGCGCACCTCGCACATACACCGCCCACCCCGCACTCTCAGCGCACACCGCACACGCACCCCTGCCCCCCGGCCCAGCACTCACACCGCAGCCCCCCGGCCTCACACTCACAGTACACCCCGCACACACACTGCAGCCCCCCGGCCCAGCACTCACAGCGCACCCCGCACTCACAGTGAACCCCACACTCACACCGCGGTCCCCCGGCCCCACACTCACACCGCGGTCCCCCGGCCCCACACTCACACCGCGGTCCCCCGGCCCCACACTTACACCGCGGCCCCACACTCACACCGCGGCCCCACACTCACACCGCGGTCCCCCGGCCCCACACTCACACCGCGGCCCCACACTCACACCGCGGCCCCCCGGCCCCACACTCACACCGCGGCCCCCCGGCCCCACACTCACAGCGCCGCCGCTCCCGGCCGCGGGCACCGCCCCCGGCGCTCTCGGCGCACGCACTGCTACCGGCCGCGCTCGCTGCCCGGCGGCTCAGCGTCCCCGCCGTTAGCGGCTGGAACGGATGAAAGCCGCCTGCTCCCTCTCGGAACCCATTGTCTCCTCTCGGGGGCTGCTTTAGCTTCTGGCTAAACCAAGAAAGAAACGAAACATATTACGGGATACAGTGCTGAAATATGCAAGGCCAAAAAAGCACCCAACCCATAACGACCCGAGTCCAACAATGTAGTGAGTTTATCATTCAACTAATCTGATTAATGGGGCACTTAAAATGTTTGCATATATATTGCATTCAAGAATATACTTGCTCAGATAAACCAGCCAATAACATGTCACAACATCGTTTAACAAGCACGCTCTTCAGATGCTTGAGGTCATTAGGCATCACTCCAACCACAAAATCAGAGGACTTGTCTTCTACGTTGGGACTATTTCCTGAGGTCTTCTGTTAACCTGGCACCTAATCCGCTCCCCCCCAAAAAAAAATTTAAAAAAAAGAAAGGGGCAGTAGCAAAGAAAGAACAGTCTGGTATGTAACACAGCAGTAGCAGAAAATGAACATAACCCTTTTGATGGTAGTGGTGTATCTACATTCCACCAACCACTGTTTTTCACCAAGTTTCAAACTTACCTAGACAAAATGGCCTTTTCTTATCACTCTGCACCTACAGCAGCAGCCGTGTGCTGCCAGAAAGCCACATGGAACGGCAAGTTCTTCAAGACAGAGCCTATTGCACCATGTTGCATTGCACACGTCAGAATGGCACGGCCTCAGGCATTTGCAGCGAAAAGATTCTGAGTCTTTTTGCCCAAAATTGTGGTAGTTATGCTTTTATCTAGACACATTCTTTTAGAAATCAAATGGATTATAAAAAGCACTAAAGTCTTAGCAGCAATAAAAAAATAACCTAAGCAAACCTCATGTCAGAAAGGCATTACCAGGCTGCCTGAACAACATGGGGAATTTGGAAGGATTAAGAATTCGTGGCTGCTGTTTTCCTGGGAAGTACATGAAACAATATCTCTGCTTGTTCTCCTTAATCAGTGTGGGTCAGTTCTCTGTCAACACCAAACATAATATGCTGAAGTGACTTTGTCATTTTTTAAGAATTCAATCAGCAAGAGAATATATACCACAGCAGATTCAATATATGTACGCTGACACAGCTATCTTTAGAAAAAAAATTATTGGCAAATTTTGTCAGCCATCATTGTATAATTAAAACCCTAATTTCTGCAGGCTGTCAAGATTCCTTTCTTCTGAATCTTACCATGATTGTGGACCAAGCTGACAACGTTTGCAATAGTAGAATGGCAGCTCCGTTGTTTTTGTTTCCATGGTAAGCACACAAAATGAACTTTTTTCTTAATGATACTTCCGCACATTACACATTTAACAGCCTGGCAGCTGGCCTATCACAATTCCAAGGTAGCCAGTATTTCTGAGGAGCTAAAAAATCCCACCTACCACGAAATGAAAATATCTATTTATTCTTTGCCTCGGGCAGGAGTCCGTGACAAGGCATCAGGCGAGAGTAACAAGCAGTTCACCTCAGAAGTGACTCTGATTTCATTTGTCCTATTGTAAAAATGTTGCAAAAAATGCATCAAAATCTGATCCCACACATCCAGATACCATCCAGGAATACCCTCCTATTTTACAAAGCAGCAAATTCCTCTGAATGCATGCACACATCTAATAGACACAGAATTCAAAGAAATTCGGTGTCATGAAGGTGCTGGAATCTAACCTTCCCTACCCACACCTCCAGAAAAACTTGATTTCCTTGAAAAGCTAGTGTGTTGCATTAAATGAAGCTGCAGCAACAATTATTTTGTCTTTATTGGAATCTTTGCCTTCATTGCTTCAGAAAAGTAGTAAAATTTTAGCAGGAAAATGGGAATTTGACTTCTTTGGTTTTCTGGTTTTCCTTCTTGATAAAATCATATTAAGATTGATCTACTATAACTGAGATTTCCCATCCAGCTATTCATGTTACTCATATAGTTTTCCTCTTAAGAGACTAATAATCTCTCTAATACATACACACACACACTTTATAAAGCAATAGACACTGATATTTAATCTTCAAATTCCCAGTTTTGAACAGTGTTCTTAAAAAAAACATTCAACCCTTCTCTTCTTGCCTTCATAACTCAGTTTTATAGCAGTGAATGAGGAGAGTCAGTCTGTAAACTGCTTCTGTATCAGTTAATTAAATTTCCCTGGCACGCCTGGAAGTCAGAATACACTGTATCAGTAGCTATGCTAAAACATGATCTAGAATTACGAAACTTTCAATTCACATACAGAATGACAAAACTGTGTGTTATTTCAGGACTTTTTTCTTTTTCTTGTTGGATCATGCTTCTATAAATCAGCCTTAGACCAAAGTCATTGTTAGAGAAATGGCTTATATTAAAGAAACTGTCTTTTCTATGAAGAAACAGGAGATCTCTAAGGCAAAAAGGAAAGACAGTGGTGAGATCTAGGCACTTGGTCTGTAAAAGGACTTCCTGACTAATTAAGACTTTCGATACCAAGCCAATAAAAATTAGATGTAGATATAAAAAAAAACCCCACAGCTTGAACTTTTCACCTACATGCTACTAAAGGCACAGCCACACAGATACAGACTGACACAGATCTCCACTAGGCCAGGCAGAAGCTGTCTCTTGTTTGGAGGCTGTACAGTGACATGTACCCCAGGTAGCAGTGTTCTCAACCTCATCCTGATTCTTAGGAAATAAACACACCAGTCAGCCTAGACACAGAGTCTCAGATTTATCTTAGCTAAGATCAGGGTGCAGTAATCACAGAAGAAACCAAAGGAAATACAGGTCTTTTGAAATTAGTTCTTCATAAACATAAGCAGTTCACAGTGGGACACCAAGAAGAGATTGGTGCAATACCCTCCATCTGGACAAGAACAGGAAGAAAGAATTAGTAAGTCTTTTCATCGGGTATACAGATTCTTACAACAAATCTCTTTTGCAATAGCCTAATAAACATTGAATCACAGAAAAGCCTACCATTCACAAGACAAAAGATAACTAAGGCATTTGGAAAGTACAGATGAGGTCATTAGTCCTCCCACTGTCCTTCAATCTTTAAATATTCTTGTATCAGGTAAGTGTAATTACTTATGGACTCCAGACCCAAGCTGTCACCACCCAGAAACCAAGCTGCATTTGGAGTGGTAGATGCCTCCTGCAAACGGACATCAGGAACCTGGGGGGGGTGAGCTTTGTTTCCCAGAGAAATGGGACCCTGTTCATGTCTGGCTCCCTTGAGGTTCGGCATGGTACCCTTCCTGCTGTATTTCCACGTGGATCGGGGTTTCTTACTGTGGCACTGGGTTGGAATGCTTTCATTCCTTTGGTAAAGTGCCGTCAATTCGCCACAATAGTCCATGAATGGGCTTCCTTCTTCTAAGTCTGCCGACCTGAGAATTGAGTTCCTGGAGGGGGTCTCTCAATCAGTGGAGCTGGGAGCATCTCACAGTGGCTAGGGAAGCACCAGGTCACAGAGCGTTATTCCAAGGATGTGCTGAGGGTCAGAGCCTTGTGCTGAGAACGTGGGGCAGTGTCTGGGATCACAGGGGAAGCCTTTTCGTTTCAGTTCCATGTTCAGTTCATCTGCAGTATTCTCTGTTCCTTCACAGTTCCTCCCCAGCACCCAAATGCCCTCCCCAGTGCAACCTAGTGTCCCCAGAAAAATAAGGGGGTTTGAGAAGAAAAGGAGGGAAAAAACACCTTTTCTATAATTGCCTTTTTTTTTTTTTTAATTAAGGGGGAATCCCCGACAATTTTAACCATAAGATAATGAAAAGGGGGCACTTAATTCAAACCCATTGAATGACACTGTAAATGTTTTTCCCTCTCACTTAAACTGGAAAATAACGCAAAAAGGTGATTCCCCGTAAATCAAAACCCCCCAAAATCACAAAAGTGAGTGTCTTTCTTCAGTTTAAACCCTTAAAATTGAGAGGGAAACACAGCTGTCTTTGATTTTGAAGGGCTTCACTTGAGAGGGACCTCTTTGTTTGCCATTTTAAGAGTTCCATCAAGGGCCACCCTTCCTTCAAAGGGAGTTTAACAGGAGGAAAAACACCGGCGCGGCTTGCGGAGAACAAGGGGCGTGGCTGTGAATAAAGAAAGCGGGTTATGCAAATATATTGAGAGTGGGCATGAAAGGGGGGCAATATTTGTGGAGATTTGCAGTGAGATGCAGACAGAGTTGGGCTCCGTGTGTGCAGCTATCTCCGCTAGTGCTTCTTGGCCTTTTGGCTACGGTCAAGTGCAGTATCTGTTCTTATCAGTTTGTTATCTGATACATCCTCAATGAGTGGACTCAATATTAAACGGATTTTTGGGCTCCGGAGTTGGACCCAGAGCTTGCTCCTTCCACTCCATGCACCGTCCTGGTATCGCAGTGCCACCCCCAGGGAGGGGCAGGTGGATCGCGCACCCTGGATGGTCACAGATGGGGCCTGGGTGGTCAAGGAGGGGGTTGAAGAGCTTCTCAGGGGTCCCTGTCCACCCCTGGGTGTCGGTTCTGACAAGGGGGTGCAGGGTTGGCAGCTGGAGGCAGATGGAGGAGCTGGACTGAGATGGGGAGATCCCAAGGAAACACCTGTGGGAGAGAATTTGCTGGTGGAGGGACAGGACAGATAAACATCCAGAGAACCAGGACCAGGAAAGCTGCTCATGAAGGGGTAGGACTAATGAATGTCCAATTAAACAGTGCCAGGAGTGACTGTCATTAAGCAATGGCACTGAGGAGATCCTGGCCAAGAGACCTGGCCCATTAAGGGGTGGGACTGACCAATGCCCAACAAACCAGTCTGAGAAATGACACTCATGAAGGAACAAAACTTATTAAGGGAGGGGATTAACAAGACCCCGAGGATGCAGATTCAGGAGAGAGCCCGAACATCACTGATCCAGACTAAGGAAGACCCAAGGAACCAGGCCCAGAACTGCTCATTAAGGGCAGGGACTAAAGAACATACCACAAAACAGTGAGTGGGACTCATTATGAATGGGACTAACAACTGGTGAAATACCATTAGGAGAGATCCTGAATGAATTAACAGTCTGAGCTAATGAAGGGCTGGTGACAGTGGCCCGGGGAAAGCTGTGCAATAAGGGATGGGAATAACCAGATCCAGAAGAAACGGAATCCTCCTTGTTAATGTCCTGGCTAAAGAAAATCTAATGAACTGACCCTAAACAAGCTCCTTGTGCTAATTAATGAGTGTGGACACTAATTAATGAATGTGGGTGCTGATTAATGAAGGGGGCACAAATTAATAAAAGGAGGTGCTGATCAATGTGGGCATTGATTAATGAAAATTAAGATAGCACTGATCAGTAAAGGGGAAAGCAAGTTCATGAACGGGGTGGGGAGTATTTAACACAGGCATTAATGAAGCCAGAAGAGAGGGGGAGACCCCAAGACTTTATGAGGAGTGATCCACAGGCTGTGACCTGGGGGCCCCACAGCAGTTGGGGGGTCCCACCGGGGATCTCGGGGGGTCACAGGGAGTTCTCAGAGGATCCCTCAGTAGATGAGGGGCAGCAGCTGGCGAGGGACACACTGGCACAGCCCCCCCCCCGACCCCCCAAACCGGCACCACTGCAGCTGCTCCCCCACAATGGCTCGGAGCTCCTGGAGTGCAGCAGGAGTGGGGACAAGCCCTGGGGGGGACACGGGGGCCAGGGGCTCTAGGGGGGTACTGGGGGGCTGTTGGGTGGGAGGCAATTGGGAGGGTCTGGGTGTTGGGGAAGGGGGTACCCAGGTGTTCAGGAGGAGACACCCAGCAAGGTCCCAGCCAGGCAGGGGCAGGACAGTGGCTCTTTGGGAAGGGGGTGAGGGAGATCCAGGGGTTTGAGGGGACCCGAGGAGCCCCAAATGTCGGGGGGTGCGGGGGGAGAGCAGGTGTTTTGGGGGTTTCAGAGGACACCCAGGTGGTCTGCAGGGATTTTGGGGGGGGGGGGGGGGGGCAGGGGTCCCCGGGTGTCGGGGGGGGCGGGGGGGGGACACGGTTTGGGGGGGGGGCCTGGCAGGATGACAGGGGGTCTCACCGCAGGTTAGGGTCCAGCCCAATGCTATCAGCAGCTCCCCAAGGTCATTGGGGTATTGCATGAGCCCCCCTCAGCCCCCTGCCAGCAGTACCTGCCCCATGGCTGTGGGGACTGCAGCCAGACCTGGTGTGTGTGGGGGGGAAACAGCTGTTTGTGGAGTTCCAGGGTTCGGGGGTCCCAGATTTGGGGATCCTCAGTGGTTTGGGTGTCCCGGGCTTTGGGGGGGGGGTGTCTCACTTGGACCACTCGGGGGTCTTGGGGGCTGCAGCTGAAGAGGCTTCTCCAGGTAGCGGCACTGTGGAAGATTCACAACCCCAGGGCTGGGGGAGAAGGGGAGAGGGATGTCAGGGCCCCCCAAAGTGCCTTGAGACCCCCAGAGCTCCTCACTGACACCACCAGATCCCCCCAAACCTGCCCCACCCCCATTCCACCCTACTGCCTCCCCATTCCCCAAATTAACCCCCAAGTAATCCTTAGTGCCCCCATTAACCCCAAATCCCCCCCTGTTGCCCCAAATATTCAGTGCCCCACATTATCCCCCAAATCCTCCCCCATGCTCCTAGGTCCCATCAGTACCCCTCTCGGTTTTTTTATACGATGTTGTTCTTCCCGCCCGAGAGTGTAAAAGTCTTTTCCCCAGCACCGAGATAGAAGGAAAAAACCGAGAGCTGTCTCCTCTGCTTCTTCAAGGCTGTTTATTTTTCTCTTATCTGTACAATTTCTTCTCTGACCCACAGAGATCTGTTCAGCAGGTCAGCTCACAGGGAAAGGACCCAGCCCCAAAGGTGACGATTATCTTTATACTACAAACTACGTAATCAGTATTTATAATTCTTCACCAATAACTATTATCTATGTTAGAAGGTTAGATTCTATTCTAAGCCAACTATAATGTGCCACCTCACTGCAGAAGATGGAGGCAAGGAAGAAGAAGGAAGAAACCCAAAAGCCATGTGCTTCCTCCATCTTGTCATCACCTGCTTACCATCCTAAAATCCCCATATAGCTAAAATTCTCACCCTGTGATAAAACTATGCACTATTCTACTGTCTAATACACACTCCTAAATACCCTGCTTCATTTCAGAGCTTAAAAGCCCTTTTTCCATGAACAAAGGTTAAAAACACTGTTTCAGAGATTCTAAAATCTCTCAAACATGCAAAGAGAAATTTGTCATATTTCCAGACTCCGACATACCCCCCCAACTAACTTGGTGCTCCCCCATGCCCACCCCACACAGCAGCCCCCCCATCTCTCCCCAGCCCATTTTGGGGTCTCCGCAGGAGCAGCAGTGCCAGGAAGGGACCCTCAAAATGGCCCCAGGCCAGAGCCCTGAAGACCCCCAGGAACCCCCTGGGAGCAGAGGGGGGGAATTCCTGCTCAGCTCATAGGGAACAGGGAAGAGGTGAGACCCCCCCCCCCCCCCCCACCCCCCCCCCCCCCCACCCCCCCCCCCCAGGGACTCCACAGACACTCCCACTGCCCCCTTATACACCCTTGAGCCCCCCCGTGTCCTCCCACCCATTCCGTATCATCCCCCATGTGCCTCAACCAAGTCCTAAAAAGAACCCTAAGATGAACCCAAACCCTAACACTTACCCTGAAACCTAGGCCAAAAACCTACACCAAAACCTAAACCCTGAAAAGAAATCTAAGAAGAACCCAAACCCTAAGAATTACCTTGGAAATGGCACCAAAAAATCACAAAACAATAAAAACAACACTAAAAAGAACCAAACTCCTAAAAATTACTCCAAAAACTACACCAAAAACACACCAAACCCTAAAAAGAAAAACACAATTCCTAACAATTACCCTGGAAACTACAACAAAAACACACCAAATCTGAAAAAGATCCCCAAAATCAACCCAAAGCCTAATCATTATCCTGGAAACTACACCAAAACCAGACCAAACCCTAATAATTACTTTAAGAACCCAAAGCCTAACAACTACCCTGAAAACTACATCAAAGACAAACCAAACACTAATAATTATCCCAGAAAGAACCGCAAACCCTAATACTTACCCTGTAAACTACACCAAACCTTAACAACTACCCTTAAATAAAATCTCCCAAACACTAATAATTACCCTGAAAACTACACCAAAAACACGCCAAACCCAATAACTACTTTAAGACCCCAAAGCCTAACAATTACCCTGAAATCTACATCAAAGACACACCAAACCCTGAAAAGAACCCCAAAACACATCCAAATCCTAATAACTACACTGAAAACTACATCAAAAACACACCATACACTAATAATTATACCAGAAAGAACCCCAAACACTAATAATTATCCTGAAAACTACACTAGAAGAACCCCAAACCCTAAAAAAAGCCAAAACCTAATAATTACCCTGAAAACTGCATCCAAAACCCACCAAACCCTAAAAAGAACTCTAAGAAGAACACAAACCCTAACAATTACCCTGAAAACTACACCAGAAACACACCAAACCCTAGAAAGAACCCAAAGCCTAACAATTACCCTGAAATCTACATCAAAAACACACCATACACTAATAATTATCCTAGAAATAACGCAAACCCTGATACTTACCCTGTAAACTACCCCAAAAACACACCAAACTCCAACAATTACCCTAAAAAAACCTCAAACACTTAGAATTACCCTGAAAACTACACCAAAAACAGACCAAACCCCAATAATTAGTTTAAGACCCCAAAGCCTAACAATTACCCTGAGAACTACATCAAAAACACACCAAACACTAAAAAAAACTCTAAGAAGAACCCAGAGCCTAAGAATTACCCTAAAACCAACTCCAAAACCATGCAAAACTCTAAAAGGAGCCCTAAAAATAAACCACATTCTTACAATTACCCTGAAAGCTACACCAGAAACACAAAACCCTAAAATGAAACCTTAGAAGGTCCCAAACCACAGCAAAGAAAGACAGGAACCAAAGGGGAAGGGGATGGCTAGGGCTAGGGGGAACATTTATTCGGGCTAGTTCAAATTTATTGAAGTAATTTTACTTACACACCAGCAAAGCATACAGAAACAGTGCATGTAAATGCAAGCAGAAATACAACCCATGTGTGCACACAGGGGAAAGCTTAACTGACCTCCAGAGCAATGCGTGCAAAGCCAGCAGCAAAATGTAAAAAACAAACAATACTGGGCAACACAGAACAATTCCTGACAGATTATGAATTACTTCTGACACCCAAAAGTAACTGCGAAAAACAAGCCAAGCTAAAAAGGGCTCTTAACAGCAATGAGAACGTGTAAAACAGTGGCTCCCAGAGAGAAAAAAGGAGCCGCTTGGCAAAGACGGGGGTAAATTGGCTAATTAGGAACACCTGGGAAAAGGGAGGAGCCAGATCCCACAAGGTATAAAAGCCCTCCTCAGGAACTGCCACAGTTTGGTTTCTCTGACTAAACCTGAAGTTGAGTGAAGGGCTCAGGAAAGAAGAAATCTTGTCACAGTTTTGTTCACTGACAAAACTTTCTCTTCTGTTACAACAGCTTCAAGCAAAAAGAAAGGCTACAGGTAAGAAGTAAACCTTTGTATTTCAGCAGCAGTGTAAGACAACCTGTATGATATGTGAGTAGCACACCTAATGCTTACATAGAGTTTACTAAGTAGAGATCCACAGGCGACTAAGTGGGGTTAAGGACAATAGTAAGGATAGAAATACTGTAAGTCCCACTGATTCCTCCATTTATGGTAACATACAATATAAATTAAAAAAGCAAAAATGAACATAGGGTAAAATGCTTAGATTAAATATATGAGAGGTCAACACTTGACTGAAAGGCTCACAGGACACGCACGAGTGGCCAAACATATGTAAAGGAAAGTCAAATGCACCCAAGGAAGGAAATCAGAAAATTGAGAGGGGTAACACGTGTATCCCATGAAAAACAGCCTGGGTTCACCTCCAGGTCCCTGGAGCTGGCAATAGGCTTCTGCAGGCAAAAATTCCGCACCGTCGAGGATGGACTCCAGACCTAAGCTGGCACCACCCAGAAAGCAGGCTGCATTTGGAGTGGTAGACGCCCCCTGCAAACTGACATCAGGAACCCGGAGGGGGTGAGCTTTGTTTCAGAGGGAAAAGGCACCTTAAGCTAAATAGAATCTGTGGTCTAGTGTTTGTCTGTCTTTTATTTACTGTAGTGGTATAAAAAAAGTTATTCTGATTTTTTTTTAGTAGTCTCTTATTAGGTCGGACACTGAAGACCAGTAAAAAAAAGTTATTCTTAATGACTGTTCAAGCCACTAGAATATCAATCAAGCTCCAGGCTCTACATGCAAATCCAGGCTCTTGGAAATCCCAAATTACCCACAAGGACAGTATT
The DNA here is from genome assembly GCA_018697195.1 of Certhia americana. Taxonomy (NCBI): domain Eukaryota; kingdom Metazoa; phylum Chordata; class Aves; order Passeriformes; family Certhiidae; genus Certhia; species Certhia americana. Next base: position 25,054,546 of record CM031862.1, on the reverse strand, counting down.
GAAAAGGCAGTAACTACATTTCTATAAAACCAGGCCATCAGAAGAAAACAGTCATTTTGCAGTGTTCCTGGTTAATCAGCTGGAACTACTGTGTAGTTTCTATGAAAATCCAGGCACTCAACATGTTTCTAGGCTATTTCTCTTACAAATTGTGATAAAACTGGCATGTTTAATTTCTTACCATGGACTTCAAGAGTAACACATCTTAACCATCTACAGAAGTCATGAGTAAGGACAAGACTGCTTGTATTATTGAAACAACTGCAGTGTCCTACATTGTCTTTAAGACAAGTTTCTGTACTCAGTCAAATAATGTATCTCACCAAGGTGGTTGTATGTAGCTTGAAAATCTGATGTAAATACTTTTCATGTAAGCATTGGAGATAATAAATTTTTCAGGTTTAAAAGGACCTGTTGATTTAGCTGTTACTCGGAAGTATTTGTCCAAGCTCTAAGGCAGAAAACTGGGCTTTCTCGAACAAATTTCACTTTCTCAAGTAGAAGATGAATTGCTCTTAAAATTTAAAATCTGGGAGAAAAATTCCACAACCTGTTTTGCTAAAGAACATCCATGTGATAAAACCAAAATAACCCTGATATTAGAAGTGTTGATGCCAATGTGGGTCACTTTGACAGAACTTGGCTATAAGTCAAATACATGTGCCAGCAAGCCTCAGTTCCAACTCCTGGTGGCAAGGTTGTAATGAGTAGTTAGGCACAGTAAACTTCTAATCCAGCAGAGCTACAGCCACACTCTCTAACCACAGCCTTAGAGTTGAGCTCTTAATCCTCTTATTACACTGAGCTATTTGTCTGTGCAACTTTCTTCTGCTACAGCAAAACACAAATGTGTTACTATCAAACTGAATTTCAACACTGCATTTCTATAATTTGTGATAGTATTTGTTCTTGGTCTTTATACATCAGCCTAGGAAGGGCCACAAACTATGTATTTCATATTTTCAATGCCCGGTTTCTGTTTAATTCTTGGTTAACATTCTTTTTTGAGAGGTTATGCTCATCTCTCATGGGCATATGAACAATTTTCATGTTGACATCTACCATTTTTATATAACTTGATCACAATGGCTTGAAAGAAAAGCAGTGTAACAAAGTATCCAATGTGCATTCATGGAGTATCTAAAATGAACTCTAAATAACGGCTTAACCTGATAGATGTGATAATCATGGAAAAATGCAACAGAAAAGATGTTCTACTTACTTAGCAAGGTACATTTCAAGTCCACAGCATTGCTTCTGCAAGTCCTATTTCTGAAAACATATGGGTTTATGTGCCTTAAATGGGAATGGGGAAGACTTCCAGCAGAATACATAACTAAATCATGATCAGCCTTTCTTCCTAGAACCAAACTATACTTCATAACCCTTCCTCATGACTGGTTTTGTCACCAACACAGAACTAAAAGTTTGCAAAGATATTGTTTAGGTTTTGCCTGAATGTTTGGTTTGTTAGATAAAGCCTATTAAATAGTAATTGTTTTGAGGAATGTTGATAAACTTTTTTTTGCCCAAGTCAAAAAAAAACTATAACAAAATGTGAATATCATCTTCTGTTAGTAAAGTGTTTAAGTGTACTTTCTTTCAAGCATTTTTCCCCACACCCATTTTGTTCACATCTACTGTAATTTTCTTCCACTGTATAAACTATCAAACTTAAATATGTGCTACACTTAGAATCACACTGAGAATCTACACTTAGAATGTGTAGAGGGTAAAACCCAAGAACTTTTTGGTTATTTAATTTTGCTAAATGAATAAAAAGCGTAATTTTAATGCATTTTGTATCCTGTTCTTGATTTAATTAAATTTATATTTGGGTGATAAGTGGGTGACAGTGGGACAGCTGACGTGTGGTATGAAATGGTGCACTGATTATGGTGAGAACTTTCAAGGTTGCCATTTTGCTGTGCTGCACTACCAAGCCAGCATTTTAACAGGGATTGTTCATTTGTATCTTGCCTGTTAAACTTGGAACACAGGGTTTTGGAAGGAAAAGGAGTTTGCTTAGGTAAATGGCACTGGTAAGGCTAGCTCCATTTCAAGCCACAACTGTCCAGGAAATGATTCATGTCATTGCCCATTCCTCTGGTTTTACTATTAAGAACCAAGAACAATTCACAAAAAAAAAGTTGCCCTGAGATAATTTGGCAAATGCTCTTCTGCCTATGCCAGCTGTTGTTCCAATAACAGACAACCCTCTGGTTACGTGAAATTGAAAACACTCTAGAGAAGAGCAGTTATTGAAAATCTTATTAATTTACAGCTTCTCATGTGTAGTAAGAGGTAGACTACAGACCCAAAAGGTTTATGGGATATGATTGAAAGTCACTTCACCTGGGAGATGACAGGTGAAAAAAAGATGACTAAAGATCTACCAAGCCAGATGAGCAATGCCCTAGATGCGAAATAGGGAGACTAGTGAAGTTCATAAAGAATTCTGAATTGTAGCCATTTGACTCACATGGAAACCATTACAGTTGTGTTCTGGTTGAACCAGGGGAAGCTCTAGGTAAGCATGTTATAGATGACTCACAGGGCTGGCTCTGAACTGAAGCAACAACACTACAGAGATGCCAAAGACAACCCTATCATCAAATGCCATAGGTTGAGCTTTGGATGAAATATAGAATAAACAGGAAAAATTATGTTTCCACTTTAATTAAGATGGTATTCAGGCTTACCCTAATTAGTTCATTTTTAGTAATTTCCTTTAATTATTGCTATTAAACCCTTCAGCTTATTAAGAACCACAGAACATCACAGATCTAAATGACTGCCTAACAGTTGCAAACAGTTCATTAGGTACCTATAGTCAAGCTTTTCTCCCACAGGAAGAAGGCATCAGTAACTACCCTTCCATTAATCCAGAGTTCTCTTTCTCTCTCAGAACAGTAGCAAATTACTCACATACTAAAATTCACTGAGAGCTTACCCCTCCTAGGGCAGCATCAGAAGCACTGCTACACAAAGAAGCCAAACAGCTTTTTTCAGAAATGCTGCCTTTGTCAATCAGTAGCAAAGCTCTATGGCATCTTCATGCTATTACTAAAGCAATCAGTGTCTTGAATCAAGAAACACATGGCTGTTACTGTGACATCCTAATCCTTTATACTATAGCCAGGCCATCTCTTAGGGAAAGTGATAATGTCCCTGTGAACATACTTTTGGTCTTATCTGATCATTTGCCTTAACCACCCTGTGATTCTTTTATGCTACACCTTGCAATTATTTTCTGGTATTCTCTACCTGCATTTCTAGTCCCAAATTTCATAATATATTAAATAATTACTTCATGTCACTGTATAAATAGAGCACCTGACCAAAATTAATGACCCATGGGATACTTTTTGCAAGCCCAAGTAAACAAGTATTGTTTGAAATTTTAATAAGTAAAAAACTGGTCATTTTGTGATCTGCATGTATTCTTTTTTATAAAGACCTAAGTAGTTACATGTCAAAATTCAGAGCTAAATTCAAAGCTTCTAGAGACCACCCTCCCATTAGTCAGAAAATTCGTTAATATAAACAGGGGTTCATAACCACAAAGGTGAGTTGAAACAAACTCCTTAAACAACACCAAAACAAGTTGAGTGGATAAAGAAGGGAAATGAAGAACAATCAATGAAGAACCACCAAAGTCTAGTACTTCATTTTAAAAAAAAGGCTTTTAATATAAATCTGAATACAAAAATAAAGAAAACACCCTGCAGTCATCACAAAAAAAAATCCTCAAGGTCTTCTCTTATCAGTTCCCTGATAGTTTGGCAAGCGCTTGCTTTCTCTGTTCTGCAGTCATATACTCACAGGCTTCCAAAATATTCACTATAATTAAAGTCTGTTGAACTGTTTTTGCTTTTACCCATATTCTTCCATTCATTCCCAGCACCAGCTCAAATGGGTACAATTGTGACAACTCTTGAATTATTTCACATTTGGGAGCCAAGAGCCTGTGAACAAGACAAAAAAAAAAGTCAGAGGAAGAAGTGCTCACACTTACAGACACCTCATTATTATTGACCAGTAACTCCAGCAGTACTGCTATTATGGGAGCTATTTAAGAAACACTGAGAAATGATAAAATTGCATATAGATCCAAAATAGTAATACAGTTATTGCATTTTTCAAGGCTTCTGTGATATAAAATATATGCACCTAAAAAATAAAACTGTTGTAAATTAAGGTTTTTTCTTACTAGATTCAGAAGCAATCCCTGACAAGTTTAAAGTGAATTGATACTTTTACAACAATTCTATGATCTAATACATTCTAAAAGTATACTGTTCGAAAAAATGACATTTTTGAAGTGCTATTTATAAATCTGTCACCCCAGATGTGTCTTTCAAAACAGCACTTCCCTTCTACTTCAGGAAACAGTATTAGAAGCAATAAACAGACTACTTTAGTATGCTGTCATCTAACAAAAATAAACACCATAATATGTCTACGATTAAATCAAGCTTGAACAAGTATTCACAGAAACTAAAAGTAGATCAGGATTTAGCAGTTTACTTTGAATATGCCATTATTTTTTTACTTGCATACAGACAAAATTTGGAAAACAGAACATCTATCAGCAGTCAGTGTGAACTGATACATAAAGTTTTTGCAGGACACATAAATCAGCCAATTACAGGTATGAAAAAGCTGCTTTGCACCACCAGATTGTTTATCCAAAGAATGACAAAAACAAATTCCACCCAAAAAGCAACAAAAAAGTTTGCTTGAACTGTAAACTATTGTTTATCCATATAATCAGGTATTCTTTGACAGTCACAAAAATATCTTGTATTTACATCAGCATAAGTAACTCCAAAGTTCACAATACATTTAAAAGCTTATGAAACAGGATTAATGTGTCAGTTCTAAACTAAAATCCTACAGGTTTTTTATCTGTATCTTTAATGGGGTAGTGGTGGGTGTATGTCTGGCTGACAACTGATTAAAGGGATCTAAGCACATCACTACACGTTATTTTCTGACTTCCAAAGAAAAATAAATAGCATTGAAATAAACAGAAAAAGGACAGTAAGTTTAAAACTCCAAGTAATATGTACATACCTGAAACACTACCCTGAACGTTTGACTTCCCCAGGTCACTACTTTTATTTTCCATACTGCCTTGGCAACCACATCACTTTTTTAAACAGGTCATGCAACACCATACAAAAGAGCTTCTAAGCCTCTTAAGAGGAAAAAAAAAACTTTCCTTCTAAATCAATCCATACTCTATTCAGTAAAACTGGTTTGAATGCACTGCAAGAATTACACATTCTGATTTATTAAACTGCCCACACTGCTTAGAATAAACAGTTGTGGGAATCTTACACCTGAGAGGGACTACTTACATTTTTTAGTACTTACTTTCTTATTAGACCTAAGGAAACTTTAAAGAGGAAGCCATCTTGTCCAATTATTCCCATTCCACTCGACTTTCCACTGCTGTCTATACAGACCATCTCTGGTTCCATGTCTTTATTTGCTACAACGAACTGACCATAAATAAGATCTCCCACCTAAACAAAACAGCGTGAAAGAACAAAAGTATAACCTCTTATAATCATTTAGCAGGAAAACAATTAAAAAATATCACACAGGCTATTTTGTTTTTCTTTACAGCTCCTCTTACATTCTGGTAACAGCGTTTCATTTGAGTGCAGAAAATGCGGCATGTATGTGCAACACAACCATTCATGATAGTGCTGTTAAAAAAACCGCACACAACTGACATTTTCAACAAGCATCACATGTTTTAAATCCTTAACATCAGAGTGCCCTTTCGGATGCATCTTACCCATGATGCTGCTGGCAGCACTATGACCAAACGAAAGCATGAGAGTGAAGCACCCAAGCCACCTGAGAGAGAGCAAACTACGCTGGTTTGCTACGAAACCCCAGAATGGCCGCGGCCTAATGGTGCAAACCCCCCCGAGGAGGGCCAAACCATTACAACTAAACCTGCACACCGCATCTAACGTGGGCTTAGGAGAGCATTTCCCCTAAGAAAAGCTACTGAAACGCAACAGAAGCGCCACCAAACGACGCGGCTCAAGCGCTACCGCCAGCTATGCGGAGCACCCACCTGCACGTTTGGCCTGTTCCTCTTCGTGGCGCCCTCGAAGGCCAGGTAGGACAGGGACGCCGGCTCGCTGCCGCCCACGTCCAGCCTGAACACGTCCCCCGCTTTGACCGTCACGATGCCTATGACGTGGTTCGCCCTCACCGGAACGTTACTGCGCGGGGAGGTGAGCGGAGGGGGGTCAGAGGAGCCGGGGGATAACACAACACACACACAGAACACACAGAGACGGACAGCAACCCGGTCCCGCCGAGCCCCGTACCCGCTTCTTGCGAGTCCAACCCGTAGGCGCCGCCGCCCCCGGGGCCGGGGCCCCAGCAGCCGCACTTGGTCACCAGCAGCCCGGCCCCGCTGCGCCTCAGCCCCGGCCCGCACAGCAGCCGCCCATGCGGGGCCGCGACAGCGATAGCCGGCAGCCGATCGCCCTCGCGTCCTCGTCGTACTGTGCGCGGGGAAGCAGCAGCAGGTCCCGGCAGCACCACCTGACCAACGAGGGCCTCGGCCGCCGTGCCGCGCTCCGCACGCCAATGGCCGCGCCTCGCAGGGCCCTAGGATGGGGCGGGCGGCTGCGCTCTGCGGCCTGCGCCGGCAAGCGTTCGCCCCCGGAGCGCCCAGCGACACCGCCGGCCGCGCCGGCGACACCGCCCGGCCGCGCCGGCGACACCGCCGGCCGCGCCGCGAAAACCGCCCGGCCGCGCCCGCTTCGTCCCCCGAGCTGCTTGCAGCCCGAACTCCGCACCACGCTCACGGCAATCTCCGCCAAGCTGCCCGGGCCGTACGCAGCCCGCCTTCCAGTTCTGCCAGGGAGCGGGCCAAGAAACTTAGTGCACTTAGGCGTCGGAATTACTTAAGCACACGGAGTTAATTCTTCCAGCTGCAATGTTTGCGGGGTTTTTTCTTTTTAATACCCGATTAGAAGTTGACAGTAAAACGAACAGATGGTCAAATCTGAGCTGAACGTCAGCGATGAGTTTGTCAGGGAGCAGGAAAGATCACGTCAGTTGTAAAAGGTAACTGGCTCACGGAGGACATGGCATTGAAACAGGATCACAGTGGATCATTGGTCCATTCTCCCTGCTAAGCAGGGTTCGTCGTCCTAGAGCACATTGCACAGAAATGATCCAGACAGTTTTCAATATCTCCAGACAGAGTCCACAAACACTCCTCAGGCTATCTGTTCCAGTGTGTGGTCACCTGCCACAAACTACAGAAGTCCTGCCTCCTGTCTAGATGGAACTTCCTGTTGCAATCAGTTTCTAGCCATTGCCGGGTGTTCATGAGGCAGAGCTTGCACACCTCTGTAGATATTGTACATATAAGATGATCAATCAATATCTACCAAGGCTGAAAGGCGCAGCCTCTCAGCCTTTCCTAGAAGAGCAATGCCCAGTCCCTTAATCACCTTCACGGTCTCCTGCTACACCTGCTCCAGGATCTCATGTCTCTCTCACTGGGGAAGAGACCAGAACGGACACACAGCACTCAGGCAGAGCCACCAGGGATCTGAGCAGGGGGGGCAGGATCACTTCCCCTTGACCTGCAGGGCAATGCGGGTTCTTAATGGCACCCCAGGATACACCTTGACCTCTGCCCACAAGAAAACTTGCTGGCTCATGGAGCACTTGTCCACCATGTCCCCCAGGTCCTTCACACAGCTGTTCTCCAGCTGTGAGCCCCAGCTTCTCTGACTGTCGAGGTATTCCTTCTAGGTGCAGGACCCTGCATTTGCTATGGCTGAATTTCTTCTCGGCCCATCCCTCTAGCCTGTTCAAGGGCCACAAAACCGTGAGCGTCTCGGACCCTTCTCCGGGCTTTGTCGCCACCAGTGACCTTTCCAAGCATGAGGCAGCCTTTCACCCCCCATCAGCGCCTGCGGGTGGCGCGGGCCGCTGCGCTTGCGGGGCTGGTGTTGCGGAGCAACCCCACGCTTTGGGGACCGGCCGGGCGGAAAGGCGCGGGGCGGGTCGGGGCTGCTGTCGGAGCGGGGCGGGCCGGGGGCGGCCTGCTGTGCCCGGTGGCTCTGGGAGATGCTGTCGGAGCGGGGCGGGCAGGGCTGCTGTTACCGGCGGCTCTGGGAGCTGCCCTGTCGGAGCGGGGGCGGGCTCGGGGCTGCTCGTCCGGGGCTCCGGGAGCTGCTGTCGGAGCGGGGCGGGGGCCGGGGCGCTGTCCCGGGGCTCCGGGAGCTGACCGCCGGAGCGGGGCGGGCACGGGGGCTGCCATTCCGGATTCTTTGGGAGCTGCTGCCGGGAAGGAGCCGGAAGCGAGGTACCCCACTCTCCGGGGAGGGCTAGCCCCGCGCGCCAGAAGACAGGCAGCGGCAAGCAGCGGCTGCTGTGGACTTTGTTTTTTTTTTTTTTTTTTTTCTTAGCGAGGGGCGAGGCGGGGTACGAGACGGGACCATCCCAGGACCCGAACGACCAGGCGTAGGGAGGAGAAGCGGGGCCCGCACCCACCTGGAGCGGCGGGGATAGGGGAGAGGCCAGCCTGTGCTACAAGCGGAGCGCGTGGCAAGAGGTTACTGCTCTTGGGTAAGAGGTGTGGCACCGTGGTAACCCATTAAGGCCGGAATGGGAGGGGGGGGGAAGGGGGGGGACAGGATCACTGCTGTGCCGAGTGACCGGGCTCTCGACCCGCTGGGATGACTTCACACGGATTCAAAGCCCCCTCTTGTTTACTTAAGCTGGAGCTAGCTGTGTGCACAGAGATCTGTGACTTCCTAACTGTAGATGTGAGTGCTGCAGCATAGTAGTCTTAAAAAGTAGCTTTGACAGTTCAAAACTGTCACAACAAAATGACGCCTAATCGTCATCAGAACTACTTGCCTGTTCTTCGAGTATCTGTGTAGAAGTTTTCTATGTCCTGTTGTGGTTTCATGGTTTTTTTTTGTTATCATGCAGACTAGAATTAACATCCTGTTCCAAGCAGTTTATGAAATCCCTGTCCAAACAGGAAAGTGGGGGTTGACAATTTTTTTTTCTTGCAGTGGGAGGTATAACTGATCTTTCACTGGGAGCTTTTAAAGAACTAAAACACTATAGCTTTCCCGTTCGTATCAAATTGCAAGCTTAGTGAAAAAAGTAAGCCATAGCCAGGTTTGCTGCATGAAGCAAAAACTTTAACCCCC
>CM031862.1:25002522-25043809 GCA_018697195.1 Certhia americana | reverse complement strand
CTCGAAAAGGCCAGGGTAGTACATGGCGGGGCCGGCTCGCTGGGGCCCGCCCACTCCATCCTGAACACGTCCCCGCTTTTGAACCGTGCACGATGTCCTATGACGGTTGTCGTGCCCTTCACGGCACGTACTTGCCGCGTGGAGTGGAGCGGAGGGTCAGAGGAGCCGGGGGGGATAACACACACACACCCAACAGACCCAGCAGGACGGACATACACCACGTGTCCCCCGCGGGGCCCCTGACCCGCTTCTCTTGCTCAACCATTCACACCCAGTAGGTCGGCCGCCGCCCCCTGGCCGTTCCCGCGCAGCCCCCGCAGCTGGGGTCACCAGCAGCCCGGCCGCGCGCCTCAGCCCCGGCGGCGCCCACCCGCCCCTGCGGGGCCGCGCCCTCTCTCAGCCGTGCTCCTGGCTCTCCCTCCGCTTCCTCGTCGTATTTCTCGGGGTGAGCATCATCATTTCCCGCTGTCAGACCACCCTTCCCCACGTATTTCCTCTGTCCTCCTTTGCCAGCTCTCCGTCCTCCATGGCCCTCTCGCTCGCATGGCCGCCGTCTTGCTTGGCGGTCGGCGTGCGCTCTGCGGCCTGCGCTCAGCTTTCTCTGGAGCGCCCTGCGTACACCGACCCCAGGCCGCAGCCTGTGCGACCGCCGCCCGCCTCGCCGCGACCCCGCCCTCGCTGGCGTGCCGGCGCTACAAACCGCCCTGGGGGGCGCCGGCGCCCGACCCCGTCCCCAATACTGCCTTCGCCCTCTCCGCCCGGGATTCACTGGCCCCATCTGCCAGCTGCGTGCCGTCCCGCAGCAGCCGCCTTCTCTCTCTGCCAGGTAGCGGTCCGAGACCACTGTTAGTGCACGTTATGATCGGTCGGAATTAATAAGCACACGTTAATAATTTCTTCCAGCATGCATTGTTTGCGGTGTTTTTTTAATACCCGTCTGAGAAGTTGGACCGTAAACGACAGCTGGTCAATCGTGAGCTGAACGTCCAGCTGAGTTGGCAGGAGCAGGAAAGATCACGTCAGTTGTAAAGGGAAACTGCTCACGGAGACATGGCATTGAAACAGGATCACAGTGGATCATCTGGTCCATCCTCCCTGCTTAAGCAGGGTCGTCCTAGAGCACATTGCACAGAACTGCATCCAGACAGTTTTCAATATCTCCAGACAGATTCCACAACCTCTCTGGCTATCTGTTCCAGTGTGTGGTCACACACCTGCACAAACTACAGAAGTTCTGCCTCCTGTTTAGATGGAACTTCCTGTGCATCAGTTTCTGCCCATTGCCTGGTGTTCATGGAGCAGAGCTTGGCACATCCTCTTTAGATATTGTACATATTAATGATTATCAATCATCTCTCCTCAAGGCTGAACAGGCTCAGCCCTCTCAGCCTTTCCTTATAAGAGCAATGCCCCAGTCCCTTAATCACCTTCACGGTCCTCTGCTACACCTGCTCCAGGATCTCCATGTCTCTCTCACTGGGGAGCCCAGAACTGGACACCAGCACTCCAGGCAGAGCCACCAGGGCTGAGCAGGGGGGGCAGGATCACTTCCCTTGACCTGCAGGCAATGCTGTTCTTAATGCACCCCAGGATACCATTGACCTTCTTGCCCACAAGAACACTGCTGGCTCATGGAGACCTTGTCCACCAGGCCCCCCAGGTCCTTCACACAGCTGTTCTCCAGCTGCTGAGCCCCAGCTTCTCCTGCTGCTCGAGGTTATTCCTTCTCAGGTGCAGGACCCTGCATTTGCTATTGCTGAATTTCTTCTCTGCCCATCCCTCTAGCCTGTCTCAAGGGCCACAAAACCTGTGACGTCTCGGCCCCTTCTCCGGGCTTTGTGCCCCCAGTGACCTTTCCAAGCCTGAGCAGGCCTTTCACCCCCCATCAGCTCCTGCGGGCGGCGCCGGGGCCGCTGCGCTTGCGGGGCTGTTGCGGAGCAACCCCACGGCTTTGGGGCCGGCCGGGCGGAAGGAGCGGGGCGGGCTCGGGGCTGCTGTCGGAGCGGGGCGGGCTCGGGGGCTGCTGTCCCGGGGCTCTGGGAGCTGCTGTCGGAGCGGGGCGGGGCCGGGGGCTGCTGTCCCGGGGCTCCGGGAGCTGCTGTCGGAGCGGGGCGGCACGGGGGCTGCCATTCCGATTCTTTGGGAGCTGCTGCCGGGAAGGAGCCGGAGCGAGGCCACTCTCCGGGGGAGGGCGAGCCCCGCGGCGCCAGAAGCAGGGCAGCGGCAGCAGCGGCTGCTGTGACTGTGGCGGAGCGTGGGGCGAGGCGGGGTAACGAGCCGGGCCATCCCAGGATCCCGAACACCAGGCGTAGGGAGGAGAAGCGGGCCCGCCCCACCTGGAGCGAAGGGGAAGGGGAGAGGCCCAGCCTGTGCTCAAGCGGAGCCGGGGCAAGAGGTTACTGCTCTTGGTTAAGAGGGTGGGCACCGTGGTCACCATTAAAGGCCGTGAATGGGAGGAGGGGACAGGATTCACTGCTGTGCCGAGTGCCCGGGCTCTCTGCCCCGCTGGGCTGCTTCACACGGATTCAGCCCCCTCGTGTTTACTTAAGCTGGGCTAGCTGTGTGCACAGAGATCTGTGCCTTTCCTAACTGTAGAGTGAGTGCTGCAGGCATACGAGTCTTAAAAAGACAGCTTTGACAGTTCAAACTGTCAAAACAAAATTACTCCTTAATCGTCCTCAGAACTACTTGCCTGTTCTTCGAGTATCTGTGTAGAAGTTTTCTATGTCCTGTTGTGGTTTTCATGGGTTTTTTTTTTGTTATCATGCAGACCTAGAATTAACATCCTGTTTCCAAGCAGTTTATGAATTATCCATGTCCAAACAGGAAAGTGGGGTTTGACAATTTTTTTTTCTGCAGTGACTGGTATAACTGATCTTTCACTGGAGCTTTTAAGAACTAAACCACTATAGCTTTCCCGTATAAATTGCAAGCTTAGTGAAAAGTAATGCCATAGCCAGTGTTTGCTGCCTGAAGCAAAAACTTTTAACCCCCCTAACTTAATTCTGACATTGATGTCTAATATCTGTCTGCTTATTGTCCGTAGATTTGGATGGAGTCTCAGTATCTGAAGCAATGCCTGGGAAGTTGTTTGAAGAAGGGACTGGCAGAGGTTGTAGAGCATCAGCCAGCAGATCCAATAGAGTATCTTGCACACTGGATTTACAATTACAGAAGAAACTTAGATGAAGAAAAAAAGGTGGATGCAACTTAGGAAAAAAAAAAAAAAGAATGCTACAATATACTTGATGCTATTTAATATATGTTTCATTTTTATGTTTAATTGATTCTGTGTTACTTCTGACATAGAGAATCCAGGAGAGAGCTGAGCAGGAACAAGAACGGGAGGCAGCTCTAGCAGAATTTGAAAGGTTAAAAATCCAGGAAGAAGAGCAGCGGAAACTTGAAGAACAACGTCAGGTTATTAATACTTAATAATAGATAATTCTAAGCAGCATATGGTGCTGTGGCATCTTGGGGCTCTTTGTATACTTCTAATAGCTGTATAATGATTTTGATAAAAGTGACATAAAGCAAGTATTTTAATCTCACTTTTCTGAGTAACTGAAATTATTAGAACATGGGTAAGAAAACGTACATACTATGCAGTAAAATGTTATTTCACAATGATAGCTGTTAAGGTAAAAAGCAGCAAATTTAGGACTTATGTGACAAGTAACTGAAAATACTGTTTGGGCTTATAATATGAGAAATAAATAAAATATCTGTGTTTCTAGCCATTTTTTATGAAGGAGTCGTGTACTCAGTGTTGCCATGGTGATGTTGATCTGACCTGACTGGATTTTTTTGTATGGATGACTTTCATGATGCTAAAATCAAAAACTTAATTTTAAATTTATGCTGATCACATTAAGCCTAGCTCTAGTGTAAAATGCATTAATTTTATTTCACTTGCAGTTTTAAAATTTGGAGTTTAGTAATTTGCAAACTAAAAGTAATGTGCTTAAGGGTTTCATGAGTAATATAAAATAGAAAATGAAATTTAAGAGATTGTATCTAGAGATAATCCACAGAGGATTAAATAAATAATTTCACATTAGCTGTGGGAAGGATATTGAACAATACTCACATTAGATGCATTTTTTTTAACCTAACTCAATTTGGCTGTAATCAAATACTGAGGTAAGTTTTGCTTTTATGTACCAAAATGGAATAGAAAACTATGACCATACTTGTAACTGTTCACAAAATGCAAGAACAAACAGTATTCAACAGGGTTGTTGAATGTAAATACTTAGATTATGCAGTTTCTGAAGTTTTGATGTAATAGGACTTATGTTCACAATTAATGAACACTTCCTGTTAGATATTTCCAGTTGTAAATACTAAAGGTTGTTGATGGACATGATTAATGTTAATGACATTGCTTGCCAAATTTTTCTATAGATTTGATTCTGTGTTGATTCATCCATCTATGCTAGGTACTACACAAAGTATCAAAGAGCTTAATCCTAAGGATAGAAGATAACTAATACAGACTGATAAAGAGCATGTGTCATGAGACAGTGTCTGAAGTGTGTACACTAACTTCAGATTGTTTGGTGTTTCTTCCTCTTGGTAGTAAAACCTTTTTATCCATGAGTCACAAACCTTTGAAAATGTTAAGCCAGATGATACTGAAAGGACTTTGTTATAAATAAAACATAGCAGTTATGTTTTATGCTTACTTTTTATTTATTATTTCAGTAATAAATACTTTGTAAACAATGTGGTGAAAAAGATAAATGTGGGGGTTTTTTCTTTCTAATTTGTCCCCTCTTAAACTGATTGTAGGCTGAGTTGGAGAAATTACGTGAGGAGTTGGCCTTGGAAAAAGCACGTGCTGAGTTGGAAGCACAGGAGAAAGAAGCTGAAATGCAATTGCAGGAGGAAGAGGTTTAAGCCAATGCTTAGTTGGTGGTTTGAAAATACCATTTATCAGCCATTTTTTCCAGATGCAGGCATCAATTACAAAACACAAAGCAGAAGCCATGGATGTTGAACTTAACACAGAATTAAAGAAACAGGAGTGTAGATAGGGGGAAAGGTCTAACACATGGCTTCTGCAGTCTGGGTTTTATACTTGAATTTTGGAAACATAAATTTGTTGCAAAAATCCAGCATAAGGTCAGCTTAGCTGATACTTCCACATTCCTTGATGGTATTTATTAGAAAATTTAATAAAATAAGCATGTCTAATTTAAATATCAAGATGGTAACGTTTTGCAGGGTGTTAGCACAAAATCCATTTACTGTACCTGAAAAGGAACTGTGGTTTGAAATTGGAATGCATCTGGATTCTGATGTCTTAGTGGTGTATGGGAATTTATACTAACAGAAGAATCTGTATACAGATATCCATATTTATGGTCTTTTAATGCTGCTTCAGTAAAAACATGCATGGATAAATTGGCATGCTTATATCCCTAAAGCTTTGAAAGCTCTGTGGAGCACAGAGTTATTTTAGAAATACGTAAATTTTTAGAAAACTGTTAAAATACTGACAAAACATAATTGTGGGAAGATGAGAGTATGAAAGTGACAGAAAAAATGAATATGTAAAAATTTAAAATTGCCATTAATTAAAACAAAAGATAAAAAATAGCATTAAGCATACAAAGACCAAATTCCCATACTGCTAAATTTGTATAGCACTTATCTAACGTGTTCTCTTCATATTAATACATAATGTCATTTTAACACACGTGAAAAGTAGTTTCATGAGATGGGACATTTTAACTGAAAACTGGTTTTCGTTACCACAGGAAAATGAAAAGACAGTAGATGAAGTTACAGATGAAGTTACAGATGAAGTTACACCTACTTCTGAGGAGCTAGAACCAGATCAGAGTGAACCAGTAAGTATTTAGAAAGAGATAGTAAATGATTGATTCTTACAGATTTTGTTTTCTGTGCTGACCTATCAAAAGGTTAAAGCTGTTTTAAGGGTTGGTATTTTGGTCACAACCTCCAAACTGCCCATAGCTGCTTTCTGGTAGGAGTCTAGAAGACTCTGTGGTGTTAGCTGAATAAATCCTCAAGATTTAAAACACCCTTTTGTATTCAGATATGTTACTGACTATAAAGCATGAACATACTTAAAGAGGAGGCAGTCTTCCTGTGCTGTGTGAACAGTTATATATAAAGTGTACTAAATTGCTTCATTTCCACTGTTAGTAGTGTAATTCTAGCTCAGAATTTATGTTGTTATATTAATATGCTTTATACTTAAGGTTGCTTTAATAGCAGACTTTTGGAAGTGTTCTCTCAATAGATTTATGAAAATACTTGTGACTGTTCTTAGGGTCAGCTTTTCACAGGTGTTTTTTCCACTGAGGTAAGTCAGATGAGTATGCAAGATCTCATTTCTACATGCAAGGTCCCACTTTTTATAATTTTCTGATAATGACATATTAAAAAATATTATTGAGGCTTTGGGTATATTCTATGTGTTCTTTAATAAGCAAATTGCAAAACCAGAGTGAAAAGGATTAGTAAGTAGTACCTGCTGCTTCCTGTCTGTGCCCAGTTTTTATGCCTGAAGGTGATAGATTACATTGGCCTTTGGGGATATTATTTCAGGTTTTACAGTGATATGTTTGCTACAAATTAAGAACTGATTAATAAAATAACATATATAGGCTTGTACTATTGATTCTGCCTTCAGAATCACAAGGCTTCATCCATATTTGCTGCATTTTATAATAGAAGTGTGGTGATCACATTAATTTTATTAATTTGTATTGAATGGATGAATACATGATTATATTGATAAGTACCACTTGTCTATCATGGGCAGTTTTTTTTCTATTTTCCTTTTTACAAAGTTCAGTGAATGTTGGTAAGTGATAGAATTTTTTGTTGTTTTTCAGAGTCAAGCAGATCTCCCAACAGTAACAGAAGAAGAAAGTTAGAACTGACCTGAAAGCAGTAAATATATTTTCTACTCATTACTTGCTGATCCTGTAGTATCTTGATTTATGTGTTTTATGAATGGAACTGATTTACATACCTAGTTTTCCAGTGTCTGTTTTTAAGGTGTTTGTATAAAGTCTGTTAATTCTGACACTGATTATTTGAACCTTTTTTGTTCTTAAACTATTGTAGCTAGCATGGCTGACTTGCAGGAACAGAACTGAAGCTGAAGTGAAAGCAGCAAATATATTTTCTACTTACTGCATATCAAAGTAACCATAATAAATATAACTAATATGTCAATATGACTTGAGGATAGATGCTATAATATGATAATTTGAGTCAATGTTAAAAGAATAAAATATTATTGAAAATTATTTTCAAAGAATTTGAATGGTTTCTGATAGAAGAAGGGAATGCTCTACAGATTAAAAGATGGAGAGAGAATTTTGGACATCAAACTTGGTTCAAAAATACAGTCAGATTTCCTAAATGTATCTGAAAGAGGTAAATTTAACTCTGACTCAGTATGTGCTAGAAGATCTGGTCTTCTAGAAGTCACGAGGTGGTCTTTGTAACATGAGATGTTTGCTCTAGGTTTTATTATTAGATAAATATATTTATTAAAATATTTATTATTAGAACCTTTTTTGGGTATTGTGTGGTAGTAGGTAAGCTGCAAGTGTCTTTATATTAGTTTTGATTAGTCAAGTTTTTACGATTTTTCTGCATTTTTCTTGAGTTTGTAAATCAAGAAATTAAATCTGTGTTCTCTACTAAATACCATTATTATGTCCCAAAACTTCACTTCTAAAAATCTAGAAGAATATTTAGCTTGATCCATGGTTAACTATAAAAAGAAGTTTTATAATCCTTAAAGATGCATTTTTACAAGAACAAATGTTTGTAGTCACTGGTATCTTGGTATAGGTGATCAAGAATGTTCTGTGTCTCTTCATTATAAATGGAAAAGACACCAGCATGAAGAAATCCTTCACTTCTTCAGTAAAATGTGCCTTTTCATCTCTGTTTTCTACTACAGGTTAGATGGTCATGGCCAATATTGTGTAATGAAAATACCTTTCATTACAAAATCAGTGCATAGTTAATGTATTCACTGCATTCTTCAGTCTTGGGGTGGAAGAGATTTTTCTGATAATATCACTTCAATTTTTTAATAGTATTGCTGAGTTTGCTATCCTTGGCAAACTGTTAAAAATATCTATACACCCAACAGACAAAGGTCAATTACATATAAATGTTTTCCTGCTCTGAATTACGTGTTTTGATCACATAGATCAGATTAAGCATGGTCTTACCAAATTTTAAATACATGAGCACTATTGAATTTTCATATAGAAATAAAATTTTTTTTTTCCCTTAAAGTACCTTTGATAAAAAAAATCCTGCCCATTTTATTGCTACATTGCTTTTTGGATGCTATTAATAACCACGTCTTGTATCAGCATCCTTAAAGTCAAAAGAGGAAAATGTCACCTACCAGGTATGAATACTTTGAAATATTTGTTCAACTTTTGGAGTCATGAGAAACTGAACTACTTTTGTGTCTAAGTGGTCAGGCTTTGCTTTCAACAATAATTCTGATTGGTTTGCAATTTCTATGATAGTCAAAACCTTTCCTTGTGGTTGATGTTCCAGAAAACATATTTTGACAGAGTTTCCACCTATATTTGTTAGTAACAGTTACAATAGAATCATTTAAGGACACACTTTGATACCACAATTCTAATTACACCTGTTAACGCTGCAAGCACAGCAACCTTTTGTGCCAATCCCAAAGGGATGGAGTAAATGGATAAACAGATGGAGTTTGCCGTTTAAACCAATATGTATAACTGATTCTTAATATATAGATTAACACTGTCAAAAATTGGTAACTTGTGCCTTTTTACACTTAATCTCCAGTCATGTTCACCCTGAAAATTTAAACCTTCATACAGCCTTCAAAATGTAAGACACTAGTTTAAAACATGCTAGAAATTAATTCTAACGACATGTTGTTTTCCTTTTTTTTTTTTTTTTTGTTTCCTACAGTTTGTATCTTTGTTTGGTTTTGTTATATGTGTGTCCACTAGAGTGCATCCTAAATAAACACACTGGGAGTTCTGTCAGTTATAGCCCATGAAAACTACAACTTCTGTTTGTCATTTTGTTTCAGCTTATTTTTAACTAGAACTTTTTCTTTGTGATGCTGCAGTTCATATTCCCTCACCTTATTTCAAGGTAGGAAGTTTTGGATGGAAACTTTTATCAGAAAATTACTGAATAAGGGTCAAAATAAAGTAGTAGATTCCAGTTTACCTGTTTCTTTATTGTTGCAGAGAACATTTGTTGTTAAAATGTTATTTATAGGAATTCACATTTTTTTTAGGATCTGATGCACACAGACCTGCATTATTCCCCTTCTACAGCTTTATAGGAATTCTTATCTTGGATATGAGACAAGAGGTAAACAGTTCTTGGCTCAGTGCTTTCTTGAGGTACAAACCTGCCTGTAGGTTACTTGAAAACGTAGTTCACAACAAAAATGACTTCTCCTTGGGTGTCTAAACCTGGAGGAAAATTAAGGCAGCTTAAAATAATTTTTGAATTCTCTTTCTAAACTTTCGCCTTCTTTGGAGTATAGCAAGCAGACCCTGGAGGACAGATGACTATTTTAGTTACTTCACATGATGTGATTTCAGAAGTGTTAACACAATTTGACCTTTGCATAAAATGTAAAATTGTATGTTGGAAAGAAAAAAAAAAAAACAATTAAAAAATATAACTTCATCTGCAGCTTACACTCCATTTGGATAAATTTTTTATGGAATGAAGAAGATAGAATTTGTAAGATGGATGATGAAAACTGTCACTGAAAACAAGGTGCTAACTACTGACAGAAGATTTTTGAAATTGTCATTTTTCCTTTCCTCAGAGTAAGAGCAGTCTTGTTTAAGCTGTGACCAGGCCATGTTCAGATGCTTCAGAGAACATGCTGATAGTAACATGCCCATCCACAGCTGTTCTCATTCCAGCAATACTGAAGCACAAGCATGAAAACAGATATGAAGCCCAGAATAGGACAAAATTATTCAGATTAACTATCAGTCTGTTCACAGAGGTGAAAACAGCTCTGCAGTGTGAGAACTTTCTCTTGCATGGAGAAATGTGTTATAGCAAGCACATTTTAAAGTTATCTTTTAATAGAATTGATTTTACTACATTTGCAATCCCCTTTATGATGAATGGTTTTCCTTCATAATCTAAAGGAACAAACTTATCCTTTTGTAAGCAAAAGTTTTATACAGTAATTTGCTAATGGTAATAGGAGCCAGATGAATTAGTCTGTATTAAATGTTAAATTGAATTCCTCTGAACTTTGCTAATACAGCTTACTCATATTTGAAGTCAGCTATTAATTGCTTTACTTCTTTGAAGATTTTCCTGTACTTAGGTTAGAAAAAGAACAGTGCTGTCTATTGACTGCATCTAGAAAAGAGAGTCTAAACCTGTTATTTGCTGATAAGGACTGATGAACTTGTTTTAAAATATCTTACCAGTACACTTGCTTGCTTTTTCAGGTTTGTTTTTAAGGTGTTGCTTTTTGGGGGTTTTTGTTTGGGTTTTTCTTGTGGGGAAGTTTGTTTGCTTGGTTTTATTACTTTAGTTTGTTTTCTGGCACTGCCATTATAGACCTTCATGCAGTCATTATGTTTTATACTTGTGGATTTGTTATAATTCATACAATGGAATAAGTTACACTATTGAAAACACTTGTACAGGTGTTGGGCCAATAGTAATGGAAGAAACGCCAGGTAGAGTAAGGTGTCCTGTTTTTGAGTTGTCACAGTGCAGCAGATTTTTAAGAAGTTAAGCAGGAGACTCATTCCCAGAATTTGAGAGTTCTTAGATGAATGTGCAGCTTTAGTACTGTGGGTCTTCCCTGTTAACTTGTACATCATAGAATCATTATCATTAACCAAAATCAGTGTTTAACTTTGATCAGAAGTCTTGTAATCCTCACTATTTTTTATTTTGACTAAGTTAAAAGGTACTATACAATGAAAAATTACATTCATTAGAGCCTGACTGAAGATACTGAGTGCTCCCACTTTTTCTTTAGTTGTAGGTCATCCAAAATAAATGCCTAAAATTTCAAACTATTTTTATTTTTAATAAAAAGGCATGTTTGTTTTATCACCTGGAAGTAAATGCACATGCATACTGTCAAGTAATGTAATGAACAGAGAAGATTGCCATTTGGTGCTTGTTGATTAATCTTTTTCAAGTTATCTGTTTCAAAGGCTGTATTCTCATTTCTGTACTGCTACAGAAATATATGCTTCACTAAAAATCCCAAATTTTTCCCCATTACTTTCATTCATCACAATTTAAAATTTCAATGTACTTTAAATGATGATGTGAAATGAGGCTTGGATTTGTTTAATAAATAAAAATTTATATTTATTATCACACCATAACCATAGTTATCTGAAAAATCCTACCTCCTCTAAGGGCATTTAGAAGGGTTAGAAATTTTTTAATGAACTCCCCAAGGGAATTCTGCCATTTTCTCCATGTAGTCCTTCAGGGATCTCAATAGAAGTTGATATCATGAAAGTGTTGAATTTTTCTTCCAAAAACCTCAGGAAAGTACTTGTGAAAAATGTGACTTTAGTTTGATGCAAGAACCAACTGGTGTTTGAGTTCAGCAAATGATTTATTCAGTGGTTCCTCCATAGTTTAGATGTTGTCTAGCAGATGCCAGATAGAGCAATTGGCTTTTCCTGGTGGAGGAGGAGGATGTATGTTTGAACTTGATCAGTATTTTGGTTAGTCTGTTTTTCTTAATGAGCTGAGTCATATTTTCAGCTCCATTATAGAGCTGATTGTTGTTGTTTTGTTTCAAAAAAAAAATTGAGGCAAACCCTGTTTTGGTGCACTGAAGATGTGTTCCAAGGATCTCAGTCTTGATCTCATTGAAGTTGCTGAAATAGTTGTGGTTGAAATCATAAGAGGATTGAGCTCTCAACTAACATGGAGTTCTACCTCTGAGGAGCCACCTCCTAATTATTAAACTTTTAATGTACTTTATTAAAACAGGAGAGAATCGATTGCCTCAAACTGTATGCAGGGCAGATACCACGGAAATAAAAAGAGCTTAATTTTGGGGAGGGTTGGAGAGAGGAAACATTCAGATAATAAATCTTTC
Organism: Certhia americana; assembly: GCA_018697195.1. NCBI lineage: Eukaryota > Metazoa > Chordata > Aves > Passeriformes > Certhiidae > Certhia > Certhia americana. Next base: position 25,031,679 of record CM031862.1, on the reverse strand, counting down.
CCATTTCAGCACAGGGGCACTGCAGCTCTCTCTTGCTCTGTTTCAAGTCACATTCCTGGGAGTGTGTTAGGCTTCTCCAATCATTCTGCTTAATTTCTACTCCACCTCTTGGATGTACTTTCTTGCAGAAATGACTGGCTGCACACAGACACACCTGTATTTGGTTCATTATCTTAAGCAATTGTGGTTTTGCCACTGATGTGTTCAGTAGATAAGTTTAAAAAATTCTATTTATTTAGTTGATAATTGTAACCCTGGAAACAGGATCTGTTTGTTTCATTGACGCCAGGCTGCTCTGAAAAGTTACCCTTAGGCCCTGACAGCTGAAAATTTCTAGGGCTGGGACTGTGATGCAGTTCTGAGACAGCTGTTCTTTAACATTTTATCAGTGGGCATATGTATCAAAGTGGAGCCTATAGCAAAAATGCACCAGTATTTTGTTTCTCACTTGAACTTGGATTAAGTGCGTCCTGGTTGGGTATTTTTATTTTTTGTATTTTGCTTGTATTTTAAAACTATTGAGTCAGATTTATTGGTAAGAAGTATGAACCCTACAAAAACTACCACTGATGATATACTAAAGCACTATACTGAAACACTAACTATTCTCTTACCTCAAAAGTCTGTGTTTATAGGCACCTATCTTTTAGTATCTTTAGGATAAATAGTTTTGCTACTGCTCACATGAAGGTAGCTGTTAACTGTAGCATGTTTCCCCTTTCCCTCCTTATGTGACTTTTCTAGGTTGTTTTTTAGCTATCACTTAGAAACTCAGCATAGTTACAGTGTGTCAATCTGTCTATGAATTTGCCCAAGCTTTGCCTGGCACAAAAAAATCAGGAAATACAGCCAGACCTATATATTTCTCTTTCAATACATTTGGACTGTCTCTTGGCAGAGTAAAGGCAGTCTTCTTTATTTTGGTGCAGTTTCTTCAAAAGTCTCTCTAGCAGCTACAACTCTTTCATTATTCTGTGACTACAAGAAAGTTACCACTTTTGTGTGGTGAGCTCATGCAGCTAGCAGCATTACACCAGTATTATTTTCCATACTTCTTTAAACCAAATGACCATCTAACCTTTAGAGAAAGGTCCATTGACTTCTGTCAGTTTTGCTTTGTTTGGTAGAATAAGTAAATGCCTAGTTTTAAGTAAAATAATTTTTTATTGCTTACAGTATTTCATTGTCATAAACACAAAAAATTAAACCTGCAGCTTTGAATAGGTTCACATATTTGTGAACTCAAAATCTGGAAATGAATTTCGTATTTTAGTTTCTAAGGAGATAAGGTCTGTGCTTACTGAATTTGCTGGCAAGAGTCCAACTTGAGTCCTAGTAAAACACTCATGCCACCTGAGTGGGAATATCTGTATGTGTCTTAAGAATAATTGCACATTGAAATAATCTTGCTGACCTTGCCTCTAAAGACTTACAGAATCCCAGTGACATGTTTTATGGTGCTGCAGAGGTGGAGAGGGAACAAACTGGAGTTGATTACCCAAACCATCTGACCATTGCTTTTGGCATTCTAAGCCATTGGTAGCAATTGGGAAGAATTTAACAATCAGCTGCAGTAGAAACTTCCCATTAGTTTTCTCATTAGCCAGGATTTCTAAAAACATGGAAAAGAGGATACCTGAGAGGAGTTGGCTTATGCTAGGTGCCAATTTCAATACCAATTTTCAAAAGCAGATGATGAGATGCTTCACTTCACTGGCTAAACCTTCTAATATGTGTGAGTCAAATGTATTTTCTTCTCAGAGTCAATAGGAGTAGTTGATAGGTTTTGATTGTGGCAGGTCTGCTCTGATCTCTGTTTTCTGGCTGACTTATCAAACTGTTGAGAGGCCAAAGGCAACACTGGTGTTTAATTACAAGCAACACAGATTGTGGACATAAAAAAAAGCAGTGTCAGGAAACCAGTAAGCTGTCAGCCTCCTGTCAAGAAACAGGAAAGAATCCTCTGCGTAGACACTGAATCAGTGATTGATATGAATGTAGGAAGTTTAGGTGTTCATTAAATTGATTAGTAGGAAAACCTGGAAGAGGGAAAAAAGAAGAATAATTGAGGGGTAAGAAAATATTGGAGGAGAAAGAGATACACACTAAGAGCAACTCTTCCACTTGTTTAGCCATGAGCTGTTACCTATGGGGAGCCTATATACCTATGTAGGGTAGGGTTTAAGATGGTAAAGAGAATAGGTTTATTTTTCTCTTTCCCTGCCTAGTAGAGCTGCAGGCTTCAGTTTCCACTTAAAGGACTAAAACTGTCGTCTTCCTTGAGATGATCTAGTGTTGCTGGTTTATTTTCTATAGTACTGAGATTTGTGCATAACTTGAATACACTCCATTGCAAAAATGAAAAAATTAAACCTTAAGAATAAATTTTTTCAGTTTATAGTCTTAATTCACATTGCAAACACTGACCATATTCAGGAGGTTTTGGGGGGCTTTTTTTGTTCATTTGAATATTTTTTCATGTTTTAATACAACAGGTAAGACATAACTGATATTTCTCATTGCTAAAACTGTTCTTGTTGCTAAGGTTCAAAGCAAGATTGTAACACATCACAAGTCTTGAGCCTTTTAGTTTGTTTCAGGGTAAAAGACTTGGAAGAAAAAGAAAGAGGAAGAGTATCATAATGAAACTGTGAGAATGCAACTATGTCTATAAGCCTAAAGATCTTTTGGTGAGATCTATTTTCCATTCCATATTCTGTTAACAGGACTCTAAAAATATTGATGAGTTATGATTGCTGTATGAATTTTTGTGTAGTACTGTTTATATATACTTGTGTTAGTTGATCCTACATACTCTTCCTCCATTATCCTCTGTTTAGATAGATATCTAAGAATATTTTTGGCTGTGTTTTGATTCAGACCTGCTTATCTGAAACTGCTAAATGAGCAACTGCAGAGAAATTTTTCAGATACAGATGAAAGATAATAATCTTTGCTGGTTGGTAATATATTTGCCCAGGTGAAGTACATGAAATTGCTACTTAAGTGGCAGCCTTCCAGTCTGGATCAACTGTAGTGACAAGGTCAGGTTGGATGAGTTCTGAAAGATGTCACCAATCAATTGATTTAATTAAGAGTTTTCTGGAGACCTCACAGCACCAGTAGAGCATTTGAGCTCAGTATCAGTGACAGTGGGAGAATTTCTGAAAAGGCTGTGAATAACCACAGGTAGGAATCATGGCTAAAATGGATGTTGGATGTGTGCAGTATCTTTTTATCCTGATAGCCATACAAGCCTAATTTTTGAGCTCAGAGCATTTTGTAGTTATTTTCAGTCATGCAAAATATATGTAAAATTATGCTATGCATTATTTACTAGATTAGTACTGAGTGTTTGAGTAGATGTTTGCCTGTATCAAGCAGTTCAAGTATGTAAATATTTTCATTGCAAGCATAGAAGAGGTACATCTGCAAATATTGGTTATTGTTTGACATACACTACATATATAGGGAAGACTTGTAAAGAAATTTGGTACAGTTTTATACCAGAAGAAGGAGAAGTATCTTCTGGCATTATATGTTGAAAAAGACAAATGTGTCTGAATTTAACCTAATGTTCCTTGTCAGGAAGCCAGAATTAACGAATTCCACAACTGTTCTTGCAGATAGGTTTCTGAAACCTGACTTGGTGTACTAAAGTCAATATTTGTTTCGAAGTCCAAAGACCACCTGTACTGTAAACATTTATGAAACACTGCAGCAAAAACTCTTGGGTAATAGCTGTTTAAATGCATCAGTCTCTTTCCTCAGGTACTGAGGAAATCCTAATGGTTTACATATATACACTAATAATGTCACAAGATGCAGGAAAGCAGAAGATCGTACAGAACCCAAGCTGCTGGAAGCCAGCTGAAGTTCTCTAGCCAAATTGAGACACAGGTCTATCTATGGCTGTAATGGTGTTTAGTCTGGGCAGGTGATCAGACCTGTCATTCACAGCAAAGAGCCTTAACTACTCCCACAGAAAGGAACTGTGGCTGCCTGTGGATCTGGTGTGTGGTCACACCCCATATGATTGAAATTAAGGGTTGTGCTTTGTTACATGTCAGATGACAATCTTTCCCTAGCCAAGCAACTGACCATAGCAGCTGGAAAAAAAATCCAGTAAAATATACAGACGGCTTTTTGTAAGGTTAAAGGGAGACTATTTCTAATTGAAGACTTTTCCATACCTGTCTAAGGCATAATTTTAACAACGAATAGGTTAATTTACTGAATTTACTGTGAATAAATGCTGAATATGTATGTTGTGCATTGCTATATTTGCAAACTGAAACTTTCAATTGTGTGAGGTGAATATGGAACATGGCTCTATTCTTTCCTTTCTACCCTCTCCTCATTTGTGAAGGATACAAAGAACTTGTGATTCTTCACATAAGCATGTAGCACAAATAAATGCTTGTGCATTGCTCTACAGAGCTTATAACTTAAGCAGGAAAACTTCCAAAGACTAAAGGCAGAACTAATTATATACCAGTATGGTTTAATGCTGTTTAAATGAAGCAATAGTAAGCAATCAGTAAATGTAAACTTTCAACTTTAACTAATTTAGCTATTTTTGCACCATTTCTGGTACAACAACAAGGCTTATCTATGAAGAATTATTAGAAAAAAACCCTTTTAAATTCATTTAATTCATTATCTCGGGATTGAGACGTGAACTGCTAGTACATTTATTAGGTGAATAAATAGGAAATTATTTTTTATTAATTTTTGCTTAGTTTTAAAGAAATAATGCTCCCAGTGAAATTGACACCAACATATATTTTAATGAAAGCCAAATTTAGCCCCATTGTAGCTTTAATTATTTCCTAAGAAATTAAAAGTTGCCACTTCATATATAAATGCTTGGTACATATTGCTTTATAACATGGCCATGAACAACCTGTTCAAGTTGGTCCTGCTTTGAGCAGAAAGTTGGAGTAGAGACTGTCCAGCTTCAGACACTGTGATTCAGTGAGGTATTGGAATCGAGAATTTGAGGTCAAACAGATCAGAAATGACAAGCACAGGGGAGAGAAGAAAAATTAATTATTTTCTCTGATATTAGTAATGGGAGAACCAGGAAAGACTTCTTAGGAAATGGCAGGGATGGCAGATGGGAGATGCAGCAGAGGATCTGTGGAATGAGTTACACAGAGTGCACACCAAGGAATTGCTCTGACTGGAGTTGGTATTTACTCGAAAAGTCCTAAAAGCCGTCCAGAAGGAAAGAGCTGAGTTGCTCATGGTCATGTGCAGGAGATCATAGTCCAGTCCAGAGAAGGTGAAAGGTGAGATGAAAGAATAAGTGCAGGGTGGTAAACACCCATCTCAGGGCACACACTACCTTCTTTCCTTCCACAATCATGACTTTTTTTTTCTGCTCTGCAGTATTTATTTTACCCTGAATGTTTATGGACCAGTGAAATCTACACCTGCACATTTGAGAGGCCTTGAGCCACTCTCATTTTCAGATAATACCAGATAGAGGTAAGAGTTTTGAAGCAGGTGGGAAGTTGAGTTTTGAATTCCCCATGTTCAAACTCTATTTCTTTGATCTGATGTGTCATTCTTCATGCCAAGGAAATGAACACATCTTAACAAATCTTCCTTATGTTAACTCTAAATAACCAATTAAACCAAGTAACTCTAAATAAACCAAAACAGCTACCTCCCCTTAACCAAAATGTACAGGCTAAGTCAAGGCTTTTCACCAACCAACCAACCAACCCTCAAGGATATTCCCAATAGGAAAAATAGATGGACTGTGGTAACTCCTTGAAAACACATTATTTGTATCATAAGAACTACTAATTAGTAAACAGCAAAAATGAAACTACTGTTAAAGTGGTTTTTGTAAACACCTGAACAGTTGTTTCCACAGGCATTAATTAGAAGTAAATTCCTTGCATGAAGTGAAAATAAAATAGCCAAGTAAGAAATTTCAACTATTAGCCTTTTAGACAATTAACTTGATAAAATCATATCTGAAGATAAAGGTGAGAGAACAAAACAGAAGCATCTAGGAAAACACTTTCCTACATGTTATTTGTATCCATTAAGTATTCCTGTATATTGTTACATTTAAGCATGTTTTGGTTCTTTAATGTAGTGGAATTGTAATTTTAAATTACTGTAGTAAAAGTGTGTGATTTCTACATATCAAGTCATTATCCTTAACATTTGAAAGCTGTGATAAGAGAGAGAGATTGAACAGCTTAAAAAATGGTCTTCCCATAACTAATTCTAGTAATGCATTTCTCCCAAGTTCTTGATACAATCCTCACCCAAAAGAAGTCACTGAAAAGTTACCATGGTGGTGAAAGTGTATGAGTGAAGGAGCCTTGCTGGGAAAACTTGATTCTTCTGCAGCTGAAGTGAGGGTACCGAAGTCTTAGAGATACTTGCTTTCATTTTTCCCCTGCTGTTGTCCTAGTGTTTTGTCTGTAATTTATTAGCTCAAACTTGTTTTCTCACTTCTACAGATACCATTCACACATGTATTCACCCGTCCAATTTCAGTGGTTTGTAACCTGAATGGGGTATCACTAGCAACAAGAAGGGAGATAGAAATGCACAAGTAAAAGGAGAAAAAAAACCGAAGAAGAAAGGGAAATGTATTTTAACTAAATGGATATAAGTAAGACAAAATAAGGGAAGGGGAGAAAGGCAAATAAATGTAGGAAAGAAGAAAATGAGCAAGTAAAACCATCTGATGAGAATGAGAGGTCTAGGGTCATGACAATTTATCTTTCTAGAGAATCAGCACCATCAACAGCAATCATTCATAAAAGTTTTTGTCAGTTGAGTCTTGTTCACTGATTTCCAGGGCTTTCTCAAGGCTGCAGTAAATCTCTGCCTTCTGGTTGGTCTTTGTTATATGTACTAGAAGAGGGGTGATCTTGCAGAACTGCTGTGAGTAAAAGCAGCAAAACTATAGGATGATGCCAAATATGAAGACCCTAACAGTCAATAGAAAGATTCACATTGCTATTCCAATTGAAACAGTGGTCTCAATTGACATTATAGACAACACAGAGAAATACAGAGGGGCAGTGGCAGTGTTGTTTTTAAATTACGTTTTTTCCTGTCTTTAGCCTCATTTCAAAGCACAGGAGACGTACTGATTTTGAAGATTTTATCAGTAGGTATCCTCTGAGTAAAGATCAGTAGATCTGAGTAGAACATGGTCAAAAGATAATACAATGATGGGCAATACATGAATTATCAAGAGATTTACAGAGAAACTTTATTAGGGCTTAGTCCAGGTGAGTACGGCAATAAAGTTAACAGAAATTTTGGAATTCTGTTACATTGAGTGATGAGTCATTATCAATAAAATGGAATAAGGAAAAATGCTGATATCAATCATTCTTTTAGTATCATCCTTTTTTTTTTTTTGCATAGACAGAAGTGCTATGCCAAAAAGACACGATGGTAAAGCACTATCTTACATTTTTACAAATATTTAAAAAGTCAAATTGTCTGGGAAGAAAAGCCAAAATAAACATTACATAAGCCTACAATGCTTTAGCATTGGTCACAGATGTCCTAGAAGAGAACATACTATGGTGCTTCATGGCCATAAAGCAAATGTATTGCTCCTGATAGTAAAAGCACAGCTGGAAGAAGTTCAAATTGGAGGCTTTACACAAGTTAATGTGAAATGCAGCTGGGCAACATTTCTGTAGTACTAGTACCAGAGAGGCTTTTTAATGAAGGGTGGCCCTCCAAAGGTCACAAGGACCAATGCATTTAACTAGACAGAAGCAAATCCAAAAAGGACTGTGAAATCAAAATAAGCAATGGTCCTGCAAACTCATTCCTCATGTATGTCAAATACTTGTGCTCTTCAGTATTTTGAGAGCTTGTCTTTTTTTATTTTTATATGTGATAAGAGAGAATTATGTGAGAGGCCTGCATTCTCCTGAAGTGTTAACCTTAAAACCATGAATGCTGATTCCCAAACTACAGTTTCTTTCATTAAGTGGAATTGAAAACCAGAAGCAAGAGAGTGGAACTCACAGGCTGATTAGAATCAGTCTTGTCTGCTTTTGTTGGATGATTGTTTGTAGAATCACAAAGAAAATTCTTAATACATGCAAAAAGCTTTTTTTGTTTCATCCATTCTCATGTCTTTTGCTGCCTCCATAAGGAAGAAGAAAACATCTGCATTTAAGAATGAGCATTTATCACTGGTGTTATTTTACTTTAAAAGTTAATATAATTTTTGAATGTTACAGATTAACTAGGTTTAATACAGTTAGTTACTCTTTGGTCTTACTTGTTTTTTTTGTTTTTACAAATTCTATTTTTCTGGATGGTGTTAATGTGTAATTTATTCAGGCTGGGATAATATCTTCATGTCAGTGGGATGACCACAGTTTACTCCAGAGAAATCTGTGCCTGACAATGTGTATCCAGTGTGTGAATTTGTGATATTTTCTCATCATTCCATGAGATGAATTCTGTACAATAGAAAACCAAGAAAGAATATTTGAAATGAACGATTCCATGTTGATGATAATTAGAGAGGGGCCAATGCTGCAGTAGATTACTGGTGAACATTCACAGGCATTGGTTATTGTTTTCAGGAATGTAGGCAGAAAGTGAAAATTATAATGAGTTCTTATATACCTATGTAGCAGTGCAGAAATTTGAATCCAAGGAACCATCTTGTGGATATAATAATAATAATAATAATAATATTGGCTAAGGTTTGAAGTAAACTAAGTTTTTAAACTGAAGAGTGATAAGGAATTCATTTTTTTCATAGACCAGTGCTTTGGTCAGGGATTGAGACTATAATGGTTTCTGAAAAGGAAATAAGGAAAATGACACCTATTTATAATGGTGCTGTAGTGGTGGGCATTTTGTGGCTCTGCCCCATGGGTATGTTTACTTATTTTTTATATACTCACTTAAAAATACCCAGTAAATGCCCTCTGCCTTCCTACCTGATGTACCATCAGCATATTCCAGACATGAGCCATCTGACTAGAAGAAATTCTCTGCAGCAGAACTGATCACTGAGTTTTGAGATGTGGCAGTTATTGTATTTCAAAGGGTTATGGAATATAATATGGAAATATGATACAAAAAATATAATTAAAACAGACCTGAATTAATAGAAGAAAGGACAGGGGAAAAGAAAAGCAAAGGCTGAAGGGCGAGCTCTGTGTAGCAGACTGTGAAGCAGCCGTGGTGCTAGATTTTATCACGTTTTGTCTCTCAAACATGCACGAAAAATGAATGAAAATGAAAAGAATAATTCATGAGAGAATGCTAGTTTTCTAGAGAGGAAAAAGTAAAAGGGAAATACGGTTATATGATGCAGAGCAAACTTCTAGTCATTCATCAGGAAAGATGTGAGTTTACACATTTTGTATCTATCCCTGCAAAACCACAACACAGAGCTGGAAGTACCCCATAGATCCCAGAATCAGGGGAGAACCAAAGAGAAAAGCAGCTGACCTGAACTGTCACTAGCACTCCTGCATTACTTCATGCTCAGTGGAGCTGCTAAGATAACCAGTCTTGCACAGGTTGAATCCAGGGTGTTTCCAAGAACTCAGTTAATTAGTGAAGTATCCTAAAGTTAACTAACTCCCCTGCCAAGAAATGGGCTCTTCCATTTTCCTCACATGATTATCTGGGCACTTTCACTTTTCCATATATAGGAGCAGCTCAGGGACTGACAGATCAGGCTAGGTAGGGATACAGACTTCAGGCACATGCACACCCCTTGCATGCAGGCACGGATGCAAGCACATGCTGCTTTCACACACTGAAATTCAAGTTAGCTGAAGAGGTAATAAGTGAAGACAGCGATAGTCCTGCTGATAAAGAGCCTTCTTATACAGAAGGCATTAAAGGTAGAGCTCTTCAACCACTGCTTGTAATAATCCATCAGGAAAAGCATCACAACCATGAATGGGCCAGTGGATGGTTTATGTGATTACACGCTTGATGATGAAGGAGCTTTCATGTTCACATCGGAGTCCGTGGGAGAAGGACATCCAGGTAAGAAACCAGCTCTGGTAAAAGTCTAGAATGTGTAATGTTTTCACTTTACGTATCTTAGAAGCCTAAAGAATAATTCACCTGGTGTTAATCTTACCAGAGAAGTTATTTGTAACAGGGTCCTTTTTCTACTTTATTTCTACTGGACTAAGTCTATAAAGACTGTAGAATTTCTATAACTAGAGTGCTTCCAACAGGAGCTTATGTGCTTTTGCAGGGTGTGTGTTCAACTGAAGAAGGCAGTGAGGTTTATGGTTGCTGCTCCTTCCTTTTCATCTAAATTTCTTTCAGTATTCCAGTGGAGACACTACTGTATCTCTGACAGGCTCAAGTTTCACATATGGATAAGAATGCATAGCTTGCTTCTCAAGTTCCATATCTTTATGGGCCCTGTGAAACTGTCCTGCACATATGAAGTGCTCTAGGACTGTCACCCATTACAGGAATATCCCTAATCAGCCTATCTTAGAGCTTTTTTTTTAGAGGTCCCAGCAGCTGTATATGCCAAAGTCACCAATTTGCCCCCTGCCTCCCACCCCTTTCCATCATCTGATGCAATATATGGAATTGCTTATGCAAAGAGTGGACAGTTATTTGCTAAACTTTATGTATGGTCAGCAGACATTAGTTCAATTTTATTGAAAACAAATATTCATCCACCATAAACATACACCTTATGTCAACAGCAACTGTTCCCTCAAGTGAGGCCAGGGCACAATGGGCTATTTGATGTCCTGTAAAGTGTATTTGTTTTAGAAGCCGATTTGGTGGCCTTTTTGCTGTAATAAGGCTTTTCAGGTCTGTATTCATGTTATGTGAATTAATCATAAATGTGTGGAATAATATTATAGCAGAGGATAAAAAGATCAAACTATAAAGAGAACTTTATAGTTTGATACTCTTCTGTATTGACTTATTACTGCAGATCAAATCCATGGCTGATGCAATTGAATACATCTCCATCAATGCGAAGGCAACTACATCAGGTTAAACCAGTTGGGGTTCTTTCTGATGTAACACAGTCAGAAAATGACAGCCACATTTTGTCCTTGGAACATGTGTTCCATGTTGAATTTATACATAATTACATCCAGTGTCTATAGTGCTATGTAGTTTCATGGGAAAAATAACATAATACAGTGTGGTAATTTTACATGGATGATGTTATTTCTAAACACAACTGGTCACAATTTATGCTACTCTAATCATTATTTTTTAATCATCTTGGGGCAATAATAGGGAAGTCTCAGAACAGAGAGAGTTCAATTGAGTCCCCAGATTTAGCTTTATCCCTTGGTTTCTTTCCTTTACCAGTCCTCTCTTTATCTTGTTTCTTGTTTTAGAACTTAGCCAATTTTTTAGTCCTTATTCACATTCTCTCCTTTATTTCGAAACCCTTTATTGGGTTTTTATCAGTAGCTTTTTTTTTTTTTTAAGCCCCATGAGTATTACTATTGTCCTGCGCAGAAATACCAGGCAGCCCCTCGAGAAACACAGTTGCCACTTGGGTATCTCTGCAGCTTCTCTCACCTGGCAGAGCTGGCTGGGTCTCGGGGTGTGAGGAGATACAAAGTACAGTCTGGGAGGTTTATTTTAGAGTGAGTGGAAAACTGAAATTTACCTGGGTGTTTTCAAGGCTGTGAAGCTTATCCTTTCTTAAACAGCCTAGATCTTCACATAGGGTACTGAAAACCCCAATACCTATGGCAAAGGGTAAAAAGAGATTCTCCAGATGAAAGGATGACTGGTTTGCAGTAAGTAATTTTGGGTTGTCTTGCAAATTCTTTTTCCTGAGGATCAGCAATGGATCTGAATTATCTCATGATAGCTCTGGCTCCTGACAGCAAATTGATCACCCCTACATCCCAGCCAAGCCCCCGTTGTCCCATCTGTGGTTTTGCACGAGGTGTAGACATGCCATTAGGATTTTATCACCCAGGAAAATCTTGGCTATTTCTTACAGTGCCTGAGGCTGTAGTTGGGCTTCTGATGTTATCTGTAGCAATAGAATTTTATTGTGAGTTTTGATTTCCTATGTTTATACAAAATGGATAATTTGTGTGCTCTTGATTAGTTCTCTTCCGTATGTGATAGTATAATTTTGCTAGAGGGCCTTATGTGAAGTAAAGATCCTGAACCAGATTTTTGTCTGGTGGAAATTTGAATTGTTTTGATTATATTAGCTGAGTATTGAATGCTTTAATGGAGACCTTCTTAATGCACAATGCAGGAGAAATTACATGCTTATTTATTTGAGTGTACAGAGAACTGCCTTGTGTCTGTGCAATGTCTATAGCTGGGTGTCACTGAGAAGTCCAGATTCCATAGAAGCAAGTAATAGCTGTCAATAATTAACCTACAGGTATTACCTGTGCTCCCCAGAGACATTATAGAGGACTGTTTATGCCATCTTCTCACTCCAGATACTTCAAAATCCCTTGGGCATAATATTTAGGAATTCCTTTCAGATCTTTAATCATTTAGCGATTTAGTGGTGTAAACTCTAAACTCTCTAAAGACTTACACATGACTTTTTCTTTTCAATATAATAAAAGCACACAGAAGCAAGAAAAAGAGATTTTTTTTTTTGTAGCTGTATTTTGTCACTGCTCCATTTTCCTTAGTCCAGTAGTGTCTGTCATGCTGCACAGGTTTCATGGTGCTTAGAAAAGCATTGTGTGTTTCTGTGCCCCACCATGTCTTACAGATGTCCAACCACCAAGGAATAATTCCTTCCCTTATCTGATGGGGCTTCAGGTGGAATTGGCTGCACAATGACTGCCATTCAGTTTTCCAGAAAGTACCAAGGAATCTCTTTAAAAATATAAGACCAAGCATGTAAAAGCACCCTGAGGTTTTCAACCATATTAAAAGCATATGTTTATCTTGTAGATATTCACAGGAAAAAAAAAGTCATGAAGGAAAACAAACCCCAGAAAATGCAGATCTGTCCAGCATGTCATATCTTAGATTATATATACTTAATGATATGCATGATACTTCAGTACACTGTGCATTGAACAAGGAGAACAGATGTACAGGACATTTGAACACTGCTAATATTGCAGTACCACTGCAGTTATCAACTGCACAGGTTATCAAATAGCACTCCCCAATGGCTCTTTTAAACAGGAAAAATGTACAGCACAATGCAGGTATTCGAAGTCTTTCTACTGAAAGTCTTTTGTAGCAAAGCTGATTATTCTGTGAAATGCTTATGATAAGTATCTGCCTTTCCTCTCTGTTTAATTTTTAGCAGAAAACTGAGAATTTCTCAGTTTGCCATATTTTGAATATAATAATTCAAATTCCAGTTTAATTATCTGTTGATAAACATAACATATCATTAAAAATACTGAATATAATGTTGATGATTACACATTTTGAAGAAAACCAACCCTGCCGTTTCAAATGTTCAATGTTTAGTATACTTACTACACCATCAAAGCCAGAAGTCTGGCTGTACCCCTGTTCACCTGTTGTGCTTTTTGGAGCTTTTTTGAATAACTTTTTCAGTTTTTACTGCTGTTCATAGTTTTTTTCCTCTGTGTGGTGAATCTGTGAAACTGAATTCCTGTGAAGGTTCTGAGAACATTTGTTAGGCTCTTACGTATTCTAGATTCATATAACAAACTTTTGTCTAACTGTCTGGAAAACTGTGAAGTTCCTTCTGATTATCAGAGATCACGTTTATTGTTGAACAGCTCCTTTATTTCCTAGTATTACAACTGGGATTTTGAGTAGGGTTTATCATCAGCCTTCCTGGACTCATTTAATGTCAGCAAGAGCTATTTCATGGCTAGTTGGCATCCCTGCTATAAGCCTGGGCCTGTGGGATGATTGGATTTCATGAAAAGAGTCATGGCTGTCTAATACTTCCCTGCTCAGTCATTTTAGATACCCCTTTTGCAATATTCATTCTATTGGATACTAATTCATGATATAAAGGTATGCACAGACTGAATTCTAACCAATTAAATGTTTCTTTTAAGATTATAGTGTCTCACTAGAGGTGTTCCATTATGCTCTCCCTGTTTCTAAAAAAGAAGGGAAAATAAAAAGGAAAAAAAAATATTGGCAAACTTAATCTCTCACACTTAGCAGATAATAAGAGAAACGGGCCAGTTGAGATGAGGAATTAAAAAAACATAATGAAGGGTGCACAAAGCCTGCTAAGCATTGCTAAAAATAGAATGCCTGGTTTTATTTTACACCAGAGACCTTTACTAATAGACATGCCTTTACTTCAATGCATTAGACGTGCCTTTAATGCATTAATCAGCCAATCATCCAGCTGGATTTCTCTTTCCCATCTTGACAGACATATCTGTATCTGGATTTGGATCTGGTTGCACTAGAACTGCTGGTTGTTGCACCAACAATGAGCTATGACTTGTATTATCAAACTGACTTGCCTCAGATTATTTTAATGTAAAGCTATGCTCCAATACCTTAATATAGTAGATTAAATTATTCTAATCTATTATTTTAATTTATTAGGGTCTCACATAGATGTTAAAGATCAGAAGGGATCTCCAAAATATAATCTGACCTGACCTTCACACATAGATAATATTTCATGCAAGAGTTCTTCAAACAAGCTAATAAATGGCAATTGAATTTCATTCATACCTTTTAAACAGATATCCAATTTTCATGGGGACATTTGAAGGATAAGGAATCCTGCATGCCTCTAGATGAATGGTTTCCATGGCTCTCACTCTTCAGATTTCCTTTTTGAATCTTTATCTGTCTGTTTTTAATTTTCATCTATCAACTGTAGTTATATTATTTCCCATCAGGAAAAAACAACCCTTTTGTCTCAGCACAGTATTTTTAGGTTCTTACGAGCTGAGATCTTAATGCCTATAGGGGTTTCCTCTGGCAGGCTGCCTTTCCTTCAGCCTTCCAGAATTGGATTGAGTTTGATTGCTTTCAACCTGTAAGACAGATATTTTCTGACTTAGGTCATTCTTCTCCTTCTGTCCTAAACCTTCCACAGCTTCTTAACACCCTTCTTGAGTGTTTTGGCAAGAATGCATATAATATCCCTGTGTGTGACATACAGGGAACTCAGACATTTGGGACAGTGGCAGGTGAGACATGCTTCATGTGGAGCAAGGACAGCAATAAAGGCTGTTCCTTGAAACTCTGGGAGGTGAAAAAAAAAGACTACAAAGCCCCACTCACTCACTAGAGTTTGAACCCACTCTAAGAAAGCCATTCTAACCCCAGTTGCTCTGTTGTCTCAACCAGGTAATAAAAAATTGCTTATTTTTGTCAATATTTCTCACTTCTATGCTTGAAAATGTGGATATATTTCCTTATAAAAATGAAAACTTTGAAGAGAGCTAGTAAAGTTACATTTTAATCACTCCTGCCACCTTTTTACCCAGGTTTGCTAAGCAAGGTTCAGTTGGACATCTAATTAAATTGCAAGAATGGTGTCTGATTCCTGTTTGGTAATAATTGTCCCAAATTTAGTAATCCATGTGCAGTTCTTGCCAGGCTGGAAGTTCCAACACAGCCTATATTTGCTAATTGTCTTTTGTGTTCATTCTTTTTGTGTTTAAGTGCTGCGATGGGAGTGAATATGGGAGATAAGAGTGTCAGAATCACATTAATTTTCCAGTCCTTAATTTGTCCCTCTTAGCTAAATGTGCACTTTCTTCATGAAAATAAGTGAGAATTTGTTTTGACTTGAGGTTAAGTGTGTTAAAAGCATCTGATGACAGACTCTTACAAAACATTGCTTTCCAACAGATTGTGTTGCACACGGCAAGGCAGGAGATTAATTTATTTTGCCACACAGCTTGTTATGCCAAAATCTAAAGGCAATACTAGACCTTTGTTTTAAAGAACAATGAAATTAAATTATATAAGAAAATTAACCATTTTCATGTGGAAGATTTTGCTATGGGTGCTGCCCTTTTATGTCCATTAGATTAGCTGGATTATTTGATTAAGATTCAATATTTATTTTAAAGATTAGAAAAGAAAGATAAAATATTATTATGACAAACTTGAGCTGAAACCTTTGTATTTTGGATGTAACCAAAGGTTTACCTCAGGCAAACTTCAGCTGGTAACCCCTGTTTTGCTTCTGTGTGTGTATTCCCAGTGCTGCCTGAGGTGTTTTGCAGGGATTATTAGGAGGTGACATTGCCAGATGGTAGGAAGCTGTGACAAAAAGCAACCCAAACCCCAGCCCTCCACTGAGCTGTGCATGATCTCTATTAATCTAAACACTTTCTCAGGCTTTACCACCAGTGTTGGTCAGGTACATTGTAACTTTCTGCAGGGGTGATAGAAGTTGGTGGTGGCACATTACTGTTCCATTAGAACACCACTGGTTTGCAGAGCTCGTGGTGCTAGAGAAGGAGAAAGCTGCAAATAAAACCTCTTAACCTCTCCGGTTACTCTGTGCATTACACACTTATTTCACATCTAAGTGCAGAAAAGTACAGATAAAGTTCTAGTTGATTAGTTTACACTGGTAGGTGAATCCCCCTCTGAGTCTACTGAGTTTGCTGGAAGGATGTTTAATGTCTTTCTATTTAGCTACCTTATAGATGCCAGTAATAAGCAATAAAAGAATTCCTTTCTGAAATGTCTACTGAAAGTGATGCAAACAGTCCCTGTTTTGTATTGAGTGCTGCGGGTTTGAATCAGAGCTTTGATGTCTTGCAGATAAAATCTGTGATCAAATCAGCGATGCTGTACTAGACGCCCATCTCAAACAGGACCCAAATGCCAAGGTTGCTTGTGGTAAGTTGTTTGCTGCTTTGCTTTAAGTCATCACATTCTTTTCCTAGGATGTTTGCAAAGATCTAGCTCGTTTCACTCTCAAAAAATGACATAAGAATTTCAGGTTTCAAGAGGAGAGATGAGAAGAAGTAGTAAAAGTTTTTGTAAAGACTGAAGCCCAAGCGGGCTGTAAAAGAGAAGAACCATTGATTTTGTGTGTGGACTGAATTGTCCTGGAAGAAACAGGTTTGCATATCACTGAATCATGCTCAGTGTTTTGACTTTTCCATTTGTAAATTGGATATATTAGATTTTTCTTTGCTTTCAGACAGATGATGAATATGAAAAGAATTTTTTATAGATGGAGTTATAATGCTAAAAATATGGATAGAAAGGATTTACTGTATACATCCAGTAGATCTCCCAAAATCAGCATCGTCACAAACACAGTTCTTTGTCTTACTGGCTGGTTTATTCTGCTATTGTAATCCTGTTTCCATCTCTCCTTTCAGAGACAGTATGTAAGACAGGAATGGTGTTGCTCTGTGGGGAGATTACTTCTCGTGCTATTGTGGATTATCAGCGAGTTGTCCGAGATGCAATCAGACATATTGGCTATGATGATTCAGCTAAAGGTTGGTGGAAAAACTCATGAAATTGTGGAAGAGCAAGCAATAGGCAACTACAACTTCCATACAGGGGCTTTAGCAAGCCTGATAAAACTGAATGTGCTGTGTGAAAGCTGCTTACATGGTGCTACACGATACACTTTCTGGCTTAACCCCAGTAAGTAAAAACCTTTTTTTAGTTAAAACTGAATTGGGAGTAGGCAGACTATACTTTGAACTGTGGTATTTGGCCACAATAGTTAACTGCATCTTGAACCATAGAACCTACCACTCCTCCAAACTTGCAAGAACTTGACTCTTAGTTTTTCATTTGGCAAGCTGATTGTTGCATCTTGATGTAAAAGAGAGAGAAGAAACCTAGTTAATTTCATTGTACTTTGTATTTTTGTACTGCAGTAGCATATAGAATTCCCAGGTGCAAAGGTGTTTGTCACTGCAGGGTGCCTTGCTAGCTCTCAATAACTCCTTTTACACTGAGCAATGTGTGGTCCAGACCTAGATGAGATGTGCAAATGATAAAAAAGACAAACTGCTCTGTGCACCAGATCCATGCAAATCAGAAAGTGAAATGTATCTGTTTATACAATAGAAATATTTCAAGTATTCTGTTACAATGAAGTGATCCTTTAAGAGTTTTTGGTTTACAAGTTGTTTACTGCAGTCCTTTGATTGCAATCAAATTTCCCGGAGGTTGTGGTGGGAGAATATTAAAAAAGCTCAGCTGCAGGTTGCCTCCACCATCACACAACATCAGTGCCTGCAGAAAACACAAGCAAATCTAGGAGGTCATAATCTCCTTTTTGTCCAAACTGCCAACCATGATGATGGGAGATTCAGTGACACAGTAAAAAACAATTTCTAGAAGTAAAAAAAAACCCTAAACCAAAAAATTATGTACAGAAATATAATTTTCTTCTCTATATAGCCTACTGAAAAGAGGGTGAAGAGTATTCAAGTGGATCATATGGACGTGTATATATGTTGTACTGGCTGAACACGAGTTTGGTGAGCAGCTGTCAGTAGCTACAGTTCTAGGAAAGGTTGGATTTGGAGAGAAGCAAGTTACTATTAATATACTTAGGAACAGGTGGGAAATTTTGCCACAATCTTCTTTAAGTCTTCCAATTTCTTTTTAAAACCTTACTTTTTGTCCTGGAAATCATGTAAATTTGTTGGGAGACCTCAATCTGGTGATTTATGCAAAGTCCCATGAGAGATTTAAGCAGAGACACTGCTTTGCATGTATTATGAAGAGTGTGGCAGGGAGCAGTCTTCAGTTGCTGAAAAACACAGCTTCTGGGAATTCATGTAGAGGACTTTATTAGTATTCATTTGAGAGAGGCTCATTATTTACCTTTCTGACTACTTTTCTGCAGTTGACAATTCATAATCTGAATTGGCTTGGCATATGAAGTCAGTGCAAGAAAAAATAACCAGTAACAAGCAAGAAAGGCAACCTTATATATCCCACCCCATCCTAAAAAAGGTTTCAAGTGTGGTATTGACAAACATTTTACTAAAAAATAGCAGTTTGGTTTTGAGTTCTGAATGTGGTATCCTACAGAATAAAAATTTTTGACCTCTAGTTCCATGTTACTTTCCTGAATTCTGGCAGGAAAAGCTAATTCTCTGCTATTCTTTTTTCCAAATAGGCTTTGACTACAAGACTTGTAATGTTTTAGTGGCACTGGAACAGCAGTCACCTGATATTGCCCAAGGTGTTCATCTACACAGGAATGAAGAGGATGTTGGTGCTGGAGATCAGGTAGACATAGCATCACATCTAAAATACCAAAGCTGTTTTAATGGAAAAAGTTGACTCCATCTTAATGCCCTATTTTTTATGTCAAAACCCATGTCAAAGTATTTCCACGCTTCTTTTTACCCCAGAATAAAACCCGTAATTTTACTAAAACAGTTGCAGGTTCCTTGAGGGCAAACTTCTGTCTGGTGTTGTTTTAGCACTCCAGGTGAATTTGGAGAGCTCTGGCAGTTTGTAGTAGCTGAGGAGGTTCCATTTAAAACTCAGCAGAAGTTTTTTGCCTACATATTTCATGTTTTTGTTGTGTAGCTTTAGATTCATTAGACCATTCATCTTGCAGCCAGACTTGCCATGTAACATGGAACAAAGGATCTTCTCACATTCAAAGAGCTGTTGAGATTTTGTGTAGCAAAAACTTAGCTAATGTTTCACCTGCCCTCAGCGTTAGTACAATAAATACTAGAATACTTTTAATTCTCACTAATTCCCAGAGGCAGCTCATGTAATAAGTGTTCCATGTAATTAAGGCTGCCAGGCTGCATTTCTCTGAGCTAAAGAACACATGTAGACATTTATGGTGCGTTCCTGAGACAGAGATACTAATGAAAAAACTGCATAAGGTGACTGATGCCGTATGAGTGAATTTAACATTTACTAGTTATCATTAAAAGTAATATCTAGTTTACACCAGTACTGTTGAGAACCATAAGTGCAGGTATCAGAGTCCAGGAGCCAAGCTAATATTGTTGAAAAAATCCCTTGAGGACTAAATTGAAATGCTTTTCTGCTGTCATGGGGACATAATACTACATAAGATGAAAAGAGATTTGACTTTCTTTGACACTTTGATGGCCTCGCTTTCCATTTGATCAAAGTACCTTCCTGTCTTTTTTTCCTTTTTTTTCCCTCACAAAACATACACTGGTTGAGGAGAAAGAAAATGCTGCTAACTCTATTTAGCAAATGATAATCTGATGCAGGGAACATGAGAGAATTACAAAAGTAATCTGTAACAGTATAAATATAATATATTAAAATTATATAATTATATATAGCAAATATAATATATTAAAATTATATAATTATATATAGCAGAAGCTGTGACTCTTAAGCATGTGGCATTGAAAAATCTGAGGCAGGTGCCTTAAACTGTTGAAGGGTATGTCCTTCACGGAGTGCTCACATCCCATTCCACTGAAATTTCAGATGTGAGCTGCAGTAAGTGTGTGTCTGTGTTCATACATAAAAGCCTCTGGAACATTTCCAGGCTACTGAAAACATCTCTCCCATGACAGAATACTCCTGAAATGTTTTCTCACGCAGATTTTTTTTTTTCTTTTCTGTGAAAGAACCTATTTGTTTTTTTCACATAAATGTCTCCTTTTTTTTTTTTTTTTTCATTTTCTAGCTCTCTTTCATGTAAGCCTTCAGGCTAGTGAAAAAATTCTAGGAATATGGTCTGCTTCTCATTACACTGTAACATGTTGGAGCCTGATGTGAGTTTTGGCTTCTTGCACTGTGGTGTAAAACAGTAGAAAGCAAACCTGACGATAACTGCTGACTCTGCTTCAGATGAAATCTCATTGCCTTTGGTTGTGGTGCCTTTAACAGTGATTGAAGTATGTTCTCTCCTCCTGTAGGGTTTGATGTTTGGTTATGCAACAGATGAGACAGAAGAATGTATGCCCCTAACCATTATTCTTGCTCACAAACTGAACGCCAGGTTAGCAGAGCTGAGGCGTAACGGAGAACTCCCTTGGCTGAGGCCCGACTCTAAGACACAGGTAAATACTGCAAGGGATTGTCCAGAAAGTCGGAAACCAACACCTTATCTTTCCAGAAATACTGGGGGGTTTAATTTATTTATTTTTTTAAGACAGCAGTTGATGTGTTTCAGCATTTCAGGATAACCTGCAAGTAGCAGAAAAAGCTTTTGCACTGCTTGTGACATTGTCTCCTCGACTGTTGGAAAATGGTTAAATTGTCTCAGAGCAGTTCACCACCTGCTGGTGAAGAGACTTCAGAACTAAAGTAGTTTGTGCTTGTTGGAAAAGTGACATCCAAAGGATTTATTTGTATTTAGGGGTTCAGGCTGATATTTTCAAGGCGCACTAAGAATATAAATTTCTGAGGCTTGAGAGTTTTGAAGGAAATCCCACCTGAAAGACATATTTTGGATGGTTTCATAAAGAATCAAGTTGTTCTTATTGAGTTGGGCTTTTTAATCTTTTTAGGGTGGGGGTTTTTTTGTTTGTTTGTTTTTGGGGGTTTTTTGGGGGTTTTTGTGTTCTTTAGCATAGCAAAAATGCTGTGAGGAGGAAATAGGCTTCATTTCTCATAGACTGTCATCACTGTCAGCAGTGATCACTCTAATGTCAGCACTGACATTTTGCTACAGTTTTGCTTTTGGAATTGCCTCAGTGATATTTGATGAATACCACTAACACATTTATAGCTATATTGTTGTTTTTCCCCATTGTCCCTGTGTCCCCCAGGTGACGGTTCAGTACATCCAGAAGAACGGAGCAGTGATCCCCGTGCGTGTTCACACCATTGTGATCTCTGTGCAGCACGATGAGACCATTTCTCTAGAGAACATGCGCAGGACCCTGAAGGAACGTGTGATCCAAGTTGTTGTCCCTGCAAAATATTTGGATGACAAAACCGTTTATCACCTTCAGCCTAGTGGACGTTTTGTTATTGGAGGGCCTCAGGTTTGTGCTGTGTTATTTTGGTGGTCTTATGAGCTTGCCTTTTACTGTATGTATGTCTTCATGCTCAGGTTTTGGCATCTCTGTCCCAGGGTGTAAGGAGCAAGGTGCCCAGTGGAAGATTTTTTCTGCAGCTGGATGTGGGAGAAGGGCCCAGGGTTTTGCATGTTCTGTGCCAAAGTAACCTTTGAGGGCCTGATGATACTGTACATGTGTTGTGACCAGGCAGGCAAGTCTGCATCCAATCTTGCATTGCATGTACACTGCAGAGCCTGGCTCTGGGTTCCTGAAACCCTCTGGGGACCATCACTGAGTGAGACCTGTGGTCCTTTCTCATGGGAAGCACTTATAACAGAGAGATGGACATGAGAAGCTTTACTTCTCTTACACTGAACCTGGTTTTCAGATCTGCATAGCTCTCACTGTTCTGCCTGACACCAGTAAGAACTGAGGGTGTTCATCTGCCCTGAAAACCAGCCCCAATAAGGCTTCTTCTGGTGAGAAAATAAATGTTCCTTTTATTATTAGGCAATGCAGGAGATGGGATTTATAATTTAATCCTGTACTCACCAAACCCAGGAAGAACTTCCACTCTCTGTAGATTCATCAGTTCAAGATTTAGTTTTTGAAAACAAATTTACCATTATGAATGTTTTAGTCCTCAGATGTCTTCAGAAATATCACAACAAAATTTCAAAGCTCCTTCCTGAAATTAGTTTCAATTTTACAACAAATCCAAGTAGACAGTGTTTCCCTTTGTTTTACAAATTCATCCACTTACCAGAATTTTCTAGAAATATTTCTAAGGCACTCTGTCTTTTTTACATTAGTGCCATGTAACAGGTACGAAGATGTATGAAGATTTTTCATTATAATTATTGATTCTACAAAAAATATATTTTTATGCAGTTGAATGGGTTGTATCACTGTAATTTTGTGTATCATTGACATCCTAGACTATGCACAAAAGAAGAACCAAACTTGATCTGTAGCTTAGAGTGAATGAACCAAGGCAGCAATCATAGTTACATACAAAAGAAAAGGCTACACAAAGGAAAATTTTTATGTGTGCAGTGAACTGCACTCATTTGAAACCTAAATCTTTCAGATGTGTACTGAATTGCATCCATTTGAAAATGTACTATAGTTACAAGTGATAAGCCAGCCAGGAATACCGTTGCTACTCTTGTGCTGGAGCTCTGTTGCATATGTTTGCACTTACAAACCCAGGCAAGTCACAGCATCCGTTTACAGCTTTTTAAACCTGGGCTAAGTTTACTCAGTATGGGTCAATCTGCCTATGTGTCCATGACCTTACAACTGCTATCATCACTTGTGCAATTTACAATGACATTGTGGCAACTGGAAAATAACTATTTCTCCTCTTGACTTGAACAGCTTTAGCTTTCTGCTTATTTTTCAAAAAAGTGTTATTCCGTTTTATTTTTAAAAAGCTGTCTTACCTCCAGCTCAATTCATCTAAGGAGGATACATATATTTCACTTGGAATTTTCATCTTACGTTCTTTGAGTGTGGTGGGACCTTCAATTCTGGCTATGGAAAACTGAGTAGGTTTGCTGCTGTTATCATTTTCCTACCAGCATTACCTGCTGGTGTGATGAGGACAGACATTACAGCTTCTCACAATGACAACTTCCACATGCTTTACAAGTGTATTTGTACTTGTTCAGCAGCTTTGAAACAGGGGATGGGCTGTTTTGCCTTTCACAAGCCCATTTATTATTCTTCTCACTCAGTTCTGCACCCAAGTCATGGTGGCACACAAGGTGTTCTCATTGCAACTCTCTGCACCATCCAAAATTAAGGTTTGAGACAAGCAGAAAAACCCAAGGGACAGGATCCTTTAATACATGCTCAGCTATCTAAAAATCCAGATTTATGTCTCAGTGCTTTCTTAGCAGAATGGAACAAACAGTGCCAAAGGTTTACTTCTGTGTATATGCACAGTCTTTCTAAGAAAAACTTTAACTCCCCGCTTGTGTTTGCCGTGTAAACATTCCAGCAGTTGAATTTTAGTGACTTGATGTTCTGAGGCAAAGAATTTCAAATCTGCCTGCACAGGTGGCAGTGGAATTTAAAATCTGAGCATGTTTTCTTTCACACCAGAAAGCTTAAGGATTAGTAAATTTGAAGTGTCAGACAATTAGTCTGGTACTGATCAGCTAACCCAGATCAAATGAAAATATGAAGTACTTATGAGGAGCAGTCAGGATAGCTGTAGGCAACTAGAATATAATCTGTACTTCCTTGTTTAATATTTTAGAATATTCATCTATAAGTGTCTTATTCTTAGAAGTAATGTCTCTTCCTTCTTAGAAAGAAGTAATCCTTTCTCAATTACCTATAACTGCTTACTACTCCATACCTGTTGTGTACAGTTCAAGTTAGACTATAAATACTTTGGGGCTAGAAATGTGGTTTTTAGTTGCATATGTGGTAGCCTCTGATACTGCCCTGGAAGTGCTGGGTGCCAATGTCCATGTAACTATCTATAAGTCACCACTGACATACCTTTGACTGTAAATAAAAAAAAAAATCTACTATTTAATATTCACACAATTTGTTATTTTGACTAAAAGGTATGAAAGCCTGGATTGGGTTTTTTTCATATTTTAAGCTGTGTGAAACCTCTCAATAGTTCCTTTATGGCACATAGCGTTTTAGCAATATTCCATTACAGGTTAGGATACTTAGTGGGTCATTTCCAAACCGAAGTTTCCATATTTACAATTAAAACAGGCAGCTCATGCTGTAGCTATCAGGGTGTAAACCTGTTTGTTTGATTAGCCAAACGAATTTGTGAATGGCTTGTCTTGAAAATCTGGCTTTAAAAACAATTTACAGCCACTGTTGTACCTCGATGAGACAAGTTCATTCCTTCAGCTACCCCGCAGCAATGCCTGTGCGGTGAACTTACACATTGCTGCAGTGTTCTGAGGGAATGCACAGCCTTGAGAGTGAATGGATGTACTGTGAATGGACAACTTCTGTCCTTGTGCAGGGTGATGCTGGTGTCACTGGGAGGAAGATCATTGTTGACACCTATGGCGGCTGGGGAGCGCACGGCGGTGGGGCCTTCTCTGGCAAGGACTACACCAAGGTGGACAGGTCGGCTGCCTATGCAGCCCGCTGGGTGGCCAAATCTCTGGTGAAAGCTGGGCTCTGCCGACGGGTTCTGGTTCAGGTATGGCTTGCTAAGGACTTTGCTTTTCTCAAAACCATTTTCTCTTTTTTAGATTTTCTATGAATGCCCATCGTATGAGCCGCTGTAGCAGAAGTGGCCTTGGTGATGGTTTTTTGAAGAAAGGAGGGCTTGATGTGCTTGGTTCAAGCCCACCATAATGTCATTAAAATCTTGTCACTTGGAATTTTTCATTTAGTTTTCATTTTATTGGCTATTTTTCCAGATATTTGTTGAGCCCTCAACCCTCTGACACTCTGGGCATGGGTGACTGGATAATGGGGGAGAAAGTAATCCAGAGGCCTCTGCATTTTCAAAGTTTTCTCTTCCTTTTTCTACAAATACAGATTGTACAAATATGAAAAGTGAAGGAGAGGCCTTAGTTTTCATAAGATGATTCATTAATTAATGCTTTCTTCTGCCACCCACTGTTGCCCTGAGGTGCTGTGTTTATTGGCTGACTAGGGTGCCTTTTTCCCCACAGGTTTCTTACGCCATTGGGGTTGCTCATCCACTGTCTATTTCACTGTTCACTTATGGAACTTCCCAAAAAACAGAGAAAGAGCTGCTGGACATTGTGCACAAAAACTTTGATCTTCGGCCTGGAGTCATTGTCAGGTAAAGAAGCACACAGAAAGGAAAATATCCCACTAGTCACATCCAAGAAATTATTTCTTGTGAAATCTTCAGCTGTTACTGAAGGTTTGGCCTTCTATAGTGTATGGAAGTCAAATAAAACAACTTTTGCATTCCAAGAACTTTAATTACTTTGCTCTGATAGAAAGGTATCTTTTGGTTTACCAAAGGATTTTAAGGTTATTTCATCTTTTCCATTAAAACTAACAATTCTTTATAAAAATACCTTTTCCTATAGCCCTAAGTACATTAAAAACACCTAAGTAGTGTTGTCACTTTCGCTGTCTCCATTGAACATGTTCATTGGTATGCTTGCATCCCCAGAATATGCTTGCTTGTCTAAGGGGGTGGGAAGCATCAGGATTTCAATAGTAGTTAACATGAAGTATCTTAATATGAAAACTTTTTCCTTCTTTTTATTATATACACAGGGATCTGGATCTAAAAAAGCCCATTTACCAGAAGACTGCATGTTATGGTCACTTTGGAAGACAGGAATTCTCATGGGAAGTGCCTAAAAAACTCGTGTTTTGACATTACTGACATGTCACCTTTTAAAAACAGAAAGGAAGACCACTAATGATGAGGATGCTTCTGAAAATGAAATTTGACAGCTTTATATTCAACATAAGGAATTTTAGATTTTAAATGGAAAGAAAGAAAAGGTTATTTTCTTGGAAATTGATTTTTTGTAACCCTCAGTGTCTTTCATTATCTAAGATATAATGGACAGAGTCTGTTTTTATAATCAGCATAAGACAACAAAATATAGTTTACTTTTAACTGCTGCTCTGTTGGTTCTTTGGATAAAGACGAAGTGTGACTCAGGTATTCAAACCAAAAGCTGAACCTCAAACCTTTGATGGGCAAAGGTGAAGACAACTTTCCCAACTCAGACTAAGGATCAGCAGATCTGTTGCTTCTAATTAGACAATGGGAAATTCTGGGGTCCAATTTCCTTACTGGAGTTAGCAATGCATACGGCTGGGGGCTGCTTTGATGGGAGAAGGTTGAATATCACCTAACAGTATCTTGGTCTCTTTTATAAAAGATGTTAACATATATGTAATATTTAAATCACCTTCAGTGCATATGTGCTGTTACTGTTGTGTTTCAATTACCTGTGTTTTTGAAACATATGTGCTCTCCTATGAAACAACAATCATAGAATAAAAAGCTTTTTCCTACCATGTATGTAGAGGTGTATCTCTTTCTATGTTTGTTTTAATGCTGCTGTAAAATGGTCCATCTCAACTCAGCTGATTCTACTGTTGTAGGAATTTAATTTACCAACATAAGTGAATTTGATTAGATATTGAAATTGTTATACGAATTTCCCTCTTAATACGTGAATGATCACTCTTTACTCCTTGTAATTAATGGAAATTCAGTGAGAAAATATTACTTTTTTATTTGTAACACTTAGGTTTGTGCTATACAGTAATTTTTCGTAATTTTTGCTCCCAAGTGTCAGGTTTATTGCATGGCTTTCTGCATTAGATATCAGTCAGGTATAAAATACAGCTGAGAGAAATAACTTCAAAACTTCACCAAGCACACACAGCGGGAGGCTACAATTAGACCAGCTCCCCCCTCGGCTCAGCCGGCCAGGGCGGTGCTGGCACTCGGCTGCCAGGGCCGGACCCGGTGTGTGCCAGGGCCGGACCCGGTGTGTGCCAGGGGCCGGACCCGGTGTGTGCCAGGGCCAGAGCCAGTGTGTGCCAGGGGCCGGACCCGGTGTGTGCCAGGGCCAGAGCCGGTGTGTGCCAGGGCCAGAGCCGGTGTGTGCCAGGGGCCGGACCCAGTGTGTGCCAGGGCCAGAGCCGGTGTGTCCCAGGGGCCGGACCCGGTGTGTGCCCGGGCCGGACCCGGTGTGTGCCAGGGGCTGGACCCCGTGTGTGCCATGGGCCGGGCCCGGTGTGTCCCAGGGGCCAGAGCCGGTGTGTGCCAAGGCCGGACCCGGTGTGTGCCAGGGCCAGAGCCGGTGTGTGCCAGGGCCAGAGCCGGTGTGTGCCAGGGGCCGGACCCGGTGTGTGCCAGGGCCAGAGCCGGTGTGTGCCAGGGGCTGGACCCAGTGTGTGCCAAGGCCGGACCCGGTGTGTGCCAGGGCCGGAGCCGGTGGGTGCCAGGGCCGGACCCGGTATCTCCCGGGGCCGGTCCCGGTGACGACCAGGGGCTGGGCTGATTGTCTGCCAGGGTCGGTCCCCGTGTCCCCCAGGGCCGGTGCCGGTGTCCCCCAGGGTCATTGCCGGTGTCCCGTTGTTCCCGCTGGAGCCAGCGCCCGCCTCTCCTCCCCACAGGTCAGGGTCGCTGCTGCAAGTGGGCAGAACATGGCCAAGACAGGACATGGACGTCTCTGTGCCCGTGTGCTGTACTATCCTCGACAGTGGCAAGCTTCTCTTTGCCTGTGAGTTAGGCACAGGTTTGTTTAAACTGTGAGGATGTGAGACCACGTTTATCTTCTGTGCCCAATTTTGTTTGTCAGTAGGCAACAACTTAATCCTCCAGTTCAAAGGTTGGCTGTGTATGGCCCCCCTGAGGGACTTGATGCTTTGTGGTTTAGCCGGCATGCTGATAATCTGCGCTGGAGAAGTGCTGCCACCCCGTGTTTATCTCCTGAATAAAGTTCTTCATACAGTGCTTCCCAAACAGATGTGGTGGTGGAAAGAAAGTGCCGGTGATGAACAATAAAGAAAAAGCTGCCATTTATTCCTTTCAACTATGTCATAAACACAATTTCTATCTAGTCAAGCCAGAGGTCTCTCCACTTTTATTAATTATGCTAATGTGCTCTATGTTCTGTGTTAGTTGAGATAAACAGGTTTATGTGTAGCTTCTGATCTCCCAAGGACTTACCACATTAATCAGTGGGTACCCACCTGGGTACACTTTGGCAGGAGAATATCTTAAAAACCACCTGCATCTTAAGAACGAGTTGGCAAAGATTTCCCAGGGACTGTTTTCCTAGCTGCATATTGTTAATCTTCCAAGGAATAAGGAATATGCATGTGTCAGCCTCAGAAATGCAAGCTGTTTAGAGCCAGCTCCTATTGGTCTGCCTAGAAACATAAGCCTTGACCTTTGTTATTAAAGACGTGTTTTGCAAATGGTCTTTTACCTGTCAGTAATGTATACAAAGGCATTTTGCTAATAATAAGGAGGTGACCATTCATGCTGACACAGAACAGTTTCGTTGGAGCATTACAGTCCTGTTTATCGAGATGTCCCTGAGACAGCACAAGAAGACATTTCTTAGACCAAAAGGAAGGCACCCAGGGCATTGACAAACTTCTTCAGGAGCTCCAGGTCATAATGTAGTACACTAGAACCAGCAGAAGCAAGTGAATAAAAAATTAATGAAAAAAATTAATAAAACATTACATAACAGAATCAATTAAAATAAATAAATAAATAAATAAATAAATAAATAAATAAATAAATAAA
>CM031862.1:24894644-25002512 GCA_018697195.1 Certhia americana | reverse complement strand
AAATAAATAAATAAATAAATAAATAAATAAATAAATAAATAAATAAATAAATAAATGTGTTTCATAACATAACTTGGAAACAAGAAAGTCCATGTCTCAACAAAAAGACCAAAGGAACAGTTCTGCTTGGGTGGTGACAATAGCAATATTTGAAGGTTTGTTGGAGAGGAGGGGGGTGAGGGTGTGTCCAGCTGGTTGGCAGGCAGGTGAGGCTGGCCCCAGGCTTGGCTGTGTGTGGGGCTGTTCGACAGGCTGTCACTGAACCCTGCATTTCACACACAGCTCAGGCACACCCCTGGGACAACTGGATTAATCTGCTAGTAAATATGTAGGGTAGGAAAGCTTGAACTTTTGTGGCATTTTTGCTACCTATTGAGCTCTTATATAGATGGATTTAAGCACATGAGGTTCATGGCTCCATTAAAAAAAAAAATAAAAAAAAAGGAAAATTCGATGCTACAGGACACAGACCATACCTCCTCCCCTTGGTTCAAGTCAGTCATCATTTGATGTTCTGAGCTTTCTCTTGGAGCATGACATACAAGTTAAGGCATTATTGTGTCATCTTTATGAAAGTATATGTGTATGTGTGTGTGTGTGTGTGTGAGGGAGAGAGAGAGGCAAACACAAACAGACGGGAAGGTGGCAAGAGAGCCAGAGCATGCAAAAATGTGCATACACTAAATATGTTTACAGTGAACCAGTTCATCTGAAAATTTCCCAGTGGAACTGGCAGCAGCAGAGCCAGTCTGCCTCAGTGCCCTATCGAGAACATGCCCTTGCCCTCCCCCAAACTGTTCTGGCAAGCTCTCCTTGGGCTTCCCAGCAAGTGGGGCAATGTGTGCCTCCCCCTAATCCCTGATCACAGCACTGCCCTGGAGTGAGGCACAGGGTAAACAACCAGCCACACACAGGCACACAGCTCTGTGCCTGACTCTGGTGCTTTAGCTCCTAGGCACCACAAGCAACAAGTAATTACCGCGTGCTCTCCTGCAGAGAGAAATGTTCAGCTCCTGCCTCCCCTGGAAAACACTGTTTTTTCTAAATTTAGCAGTTCTTCTTGCAGGTAAGATATTCTTGGATACTACTAAATTTTTTAAATAGGGCTGGCTTAGGGAAATGAAGGGCCTGCTTGGGAACCCAACCTTGAGTGGCCCCCAACAGGTGCTCACATTGCTGTTTCCAACAAATCAGTATTTGTACAGATTATTCACGCTTGAGTCCTGGTCACCTCAGGTGTACAAGCTAGTACTAGGACTGCGAGATAGGACAGAAGCAGGATAGAAGGACAGTTCCTGTGAACAAGTGGTATTTGGACTTTGTTCATGTGTCAGAAGGACTATGTCCTAGCTAAGTACCTGCTTCTGCTTGTCTTTTAGATTTTACTGAAATCGGAGCTTTTGCCAATCTAAGTGAATGCGAACATGCAACCATAGATGATGTGAATGACAGTCTCAAGGTAAGAGGTTGGCTGACCCAGGGTCTGTTCTGCACCTTCCTCCTGTGCTGGTGGGCTCCTGCTGTGTCTGTCTGTGCTGGCTGGGCACACACAGCTCACGTATTGCTTTGGCAATGTACAAAGTACATGCTGGGGAGGGCAGCCACACGCGAGAGCAGAAAAACGTTATTGTCATCTGACTTAACCACAGCATTGGTCCTGCTACTGCTGGTCCAGAAAGTGTCCTTGTAGGTGTATTTTCCAGTTTTGCCTTGCTCCAGATATATGGGGTGGCTTGAATATAAGCAATATAGTGAGATAAATAGCAATAGCTACCTAGAAATACATGAGCTTCTTTCTTTGTTTATGTTCACAGGTAGGTTAATTCTAGGGCTCCAAAGTCTTTCCTTTTCAACTTAGATTTCTCCTCCTCTAACTCCACAGAAATATTCACAATGCTTGCCTGATATGATTGCCAAGGGTGAAAAAGCTTCAATCAATTTCCTGGCATGGACATTGCAAGAAACACTTGATCTGCTGCGCCCTGTTCAAGAGCAATGTGAGGCCCCTCTTGGACCAATGCTCCCCTTTGCTGTGTGTTGAACAAAGTGGCAGTGGAGAAGCACAAAAGAAATTTTTTCTACTTTTATTTTTCTACTACAGAATGAACCAAGTGTCTGCATTTCTTTAAGGGAGAAGGGGCATGGTATAGAAGACATCTCAGCAACAAAGAGCACTGGGCCTGGGGAAGCACAGTAGCGCAAACAGGGGGGTCCTGCTGTCCCTGCAGCCCAGGCACCAGTGCTGGTCACAGCACAGTCACAGGGTCAGCAATGCCTGCTCTGCCCTACAGCCAGAGCCTCTGTGCATGCCAGTCATATTTTTCCAAGAAATATATGGATAGTTTTGGCCACAATAGCACTGAATGTCAGTGCTGCAAATGCGAATGCCACAGTGAGCCGCCTCTAAAGTGTAACTGGGGATGACCCTGTTGTCACAGGGACAAGTGAGGGGAAAATTTGGTGGGTGTGGCCAAAAAAAAAAAAAGTGAGGGGAAGAAAAAAGTTTTGAACAAACAAAAATGCTTGCTTTGATGATACCAACTAGTGGGGACAGGTCAATGAATTTGCTTGGCAAGGGGAGGCTTTTATACCCGCTGATATATTGTTTTCTTGCTCTCTTTCTTTTTTCTTTTCATCCACCCAAAAGTTTGCAAGCAGCTACCTCTGTGCCCGCGCCCCGTGGCCCCAAAAAACGGGGGTCTCGTGTGTGTGACCATTGACAACACTCAGTACTGCAAACCTATGTGCAACGAGGTAACATTCCTGCCTTACTGCTGCTGTGTTGCTGCATCTATTCCTTCTTTTACAACTGCTTATTTGGTAAAGCTAATGTTGCTTGCTATACTTTTTTAATATCCTTCAGGGCTGGGAGAGGTTGTAGTGTTTGTATTTACCTACCCTGGCAGTTTCTTCCCCTTGCAGTTATCATGATGTGCCCTAAGACGATGTTTGTTTGTTTTCTCCCTTCCACTGTTTCCCAAGGGATATGACTTTCAGTTCCTCAGAAGAAGCCGGCTGTATGAAGTGTGTGGCAATGCCACTGGGTTTTCCTGGACCACGCAGTTTGTTGGGGGAAAGGCACTGGCTGTTTGCAACCGTGAGTGCTTCTCAGATGTATCTGTTCATGAGGACACGAGGCTCCCTCTCTTCTGTTCAAAAAAATAGGAGGAAGTTTTCTTTTTCATGACAACCTTGTCATGTGTGGCATTGTGAGAGCCAGTGCTGAGCTGGCAAATTGATGAGTAAGGAAACACATTAGCTTTAATGCTATCATGAAGGCATTTTATCCTGGGGTACCAAATAGGGTTTTATGCAAATGTTTGTGGGAAGATGGACCTGTTTTTTAAAAAAAGCAGTAAATTGGTATCACCCTAACACAAACCCCATGTTGCACAAGGGTTGTTGACCCACTGGACAGGTAGCAATAGGACATAAAACTGTTTATCTTGCAACAATACTTGAAGAATCTCAGCAAAACTGGCCAACACCTGTGTGCACACAATAAGGCCTAGCAGTTGTCCCCCAGCCAGAAATTCTGCCATTTTTGTGGCATTACAAGGACTGTAAGACTGCTCCCTTGTATCCCTTGTTCAATCTGTGACCCTAATCAGGCGGTATGACTCTGTTGTTATTGCCTTAATTTAAAAATAAATGTGCATATACATACACAAAAGGGCCACCCGACCTCTCCTGTGCCTAATGGAAAATATTTTACTGACAGTGCCTAGTTGCTAGACCAGTTGCTAGTTGTTTTCCAAGGCTTACTAAAAGCAAGCAATCATCTAGGCACTTTTATTCCGAGTTGGAGACTTTAGTCTAGAAAATGGGAATGCCAGCACATGGTTAAAGACTAGGACAAAGCCAAGCTAAGTAATTCAAGTGTCTATTTGTTTGTTTGTTTGTTTATTTATATCTTTGATCTTTCCAGCCTCTGAAATGGCCATCAGTGGAGCTAAATCTGCCTATTTCCCCAGCAACAGCACCTGTGTGCACACACTTGCCTTCCCTGAGACTCAGGCAGAGCTGCTGAACATCTTCCTCAGGGAGATTGCTGAGCAAGGCATCGACATCTCTGGCTGGGACGAGGGGGCTGATTGTCTCATCTGTGGTTACTAGCCCCAGGCAGCCTGGGCACAGCCCAGCCTGCTGACTGCACTTGGGCAGCAGGAGCAGAGCAGTGAAATCACAGCTCACACATGTAAACACACAGCTTCTATTTAGTCAAAGGACTGCAGATCATAGTCACAACCTCAGCTTTGAGGTACGGATATATGGGCTAAATCTAATCCCACAGCTCGTGGCAGAAGAATTTCAAAGAAGACCACTTTTATGGCTGAAATTTTTCTAGCTGGAATTGAATGAGAACCACAGTTTTTTATGGATGCCTTCCTATTGGCTTAACTTCTTCAGGATCTCTGAAGACAGTGGTAACACTAATTGTTATCAGAAATTGTCCTGTGTCACGGATCAGCTTTACTGAGAAAGGGCCATACTTTACTCACTTTTACATTTGCCAGTTCACTAATCACTCTTATTGCTCTGATGACTGCTAAAGCTGTGTAAGTGACAACAGTTCCTGGCTGTGGGGGTATAGTACTTTATTCACTTGCTTGCTTGACTGGGGCTTAGAACAGTAGCTGAAAACCTGTCCATTCTCCACGTGACACTAAGTGAAAGTGAAGATCAAAGACGACTTAGCACTGTTGATCTAGCTTATTTGTGGAGCTGTAGCTACCAAACAATGTGCATGTGAATTATTATGAAATATAAACAAGAAATTTGGTTACTGCTTGCTTTGTTTTCAGTGGAGTCTGTGCTTGGGGTAATATTTTAATTTTCTTCTGTTGAGCAAACAGTGAATCTGTAGATCTGAAGACAGACAGCTCATCTGTTTGTGTTTCCTTTCCCTTTTTTACCTTTTCCCTATTTCTGTCGATCTCTTAGACACAGATGTCATAGTTTTGTGGTACCTGATGTAAAATTGATCTTTACCTCGTTAATCAGATAAATGATTCAAATATATATATTTACATACTTATATCTCAGGCTCAGAATTGAGTCATTATGAGCAAAAAAACCCATAAATAACCCCAGTTGCTTGAGGGCCCAGAAGCAGACAGTCATATGACAATGAGTGGAGCAGACAATTACACCAGAAAAGAGATGAGTTGACTGCTTTGGCTGCTTATAAACCATGTGGCAATAAATTAAGTCATTGTGTTGGAGACAAAAGTGCGGTAGTCTTAAAGAAAAACACTGAATTTTGAACCACTGGTTGTTTGGGGGTTTTTGTTGTTTTGGTTTTTTGTTGGTTTTTACTTCTGGCAAACAAGTGAAATTATATTGTTACAAGTCTTTCCGACCAAATCATTATCAACTGATGGTCAGATAAAATATCTGGAGTACTTTGCAGTGTAATTTTTCTACTGATGCTGCACCCCATTTTTTTCTCTCAATGTTGTTAACCTATTCTATTGACTTTCCAAACCAACCAACAAAAGAAAAGTCACTTGTATTTTATTTCATGAGGAAATCAAGCCTGTAAACTAACAGAAACTGTTTGATTTGTCTGTCAGAAATCCTCACAGTGAGTGTCACACAGTGTGGAAGAATTAGGCTGGAAAGTTTTAATTATCATCTGTCAGGAACCTGATACTAAGCTGGAGATTGGGTTGCTGGGTTGTTTTTCAAAAACTTGCAGAGAAGTTTTGTTCTATTCCCACCACCTGAATTCTTATTTATATATGAGACAGGGAGTTGACTCAAGAAGGCCATATGACACAGTTAAAAACTGAGGTAAATTTAATTGTGTTATTTCCCAGAGTACATTTGCATAATTTAATTCATGTAAATGGTTGCTGTGTGTTTGCATTAACTTCTTGTTGGTGTCTGGTCTGGCCTGGCCTGTCTGAGCACCAGACCATTCCTCATGCTCCTGCTCTGGCCCTGGGATGGGGTAGGCTTTGTTCTGGCACTAGAAGGTCGAGAGAGGAAAAGAAAAAATTTAAGACCATTTTAAACAATTAAGTTTTCAGACCAAACAACAGAAGCAAGGGAGGCCTATTGTAACATTCTCTGAATTTTTAATTTTTTTTAAAGATTTGCAATACACCCAGACTAAAGTACTGCCTCCCCAGAGTATTCTGCATCCTTTTGATAAGTCCACCTGCATAACTGTCAGTCAGCTAAAGGCTTCAGTAATATTTACAGTGTAACTACAGAGAGGGAGGCTTTCCTGATATTAATTAAGGGAATACAATGCTGCATTATCCTTGCTTCTCTTTCAGTCCATTATAACACAAGAGAAGAACTCAGTCTAGGAGCTGAGCCAACAGCAGTAATGACAACCCAGCCAAAAAATGGAAGGCAAAGTGCCGAGAACTGCGGCTCGTGACGACATCACACAGGTTCTCTCTTCACAGGAGCTTAGCAGCAGCAGGCTGGTACACCCACTGCTCTTGGGTGGATCACAGGTAGTGAGAGTGATCCTGAGAGATGTGAGCCATCCTCTCAGGGCTCACAGCAGGGCTGGCTCACACTGAGCCTTGCAGCGAGATCTGCGGCACACGCTTCATTCTCCAGATCACCACCACAGCGGGGGGCAGCAGCATCAGGAAACTCATTACCAGCACTGCAGCAAAAATGACCAGCAGGATTTCCCATGGGGCCAGGATTGTTTCCACCATGATTTCCTCCATGTCAAGAGTCTGAAGCTGTAGAGCAAAAAATATGCTGCATTATTTACTTGCGAATAGGAATTACATCTGAATAGATGTGTTTGTTTTAGCCAGCGTAGGGATCTCAGCCTCTTTGGCCTATTCCTTTCTCAGCCTGAAGAATAGACCCATTTCCTGGGCTGCAGACCCCAGAAGAGCTCCTGCTCTTTCTGTGCCCTCAGGAGCTTCCATAGAGCATCAGCCTGCCTTTCCCCCTTTGTCGGAGTCCAGAACACTCCTCTGACTGTCCTGAGAGATTCCAGACCCGAGCAGGGGGCTGGGAAGCCTTGGCAGGGAGTCAAGGACTCCTGCAGCTTTGATTTTAGCCCCTGGGAGAAATTACCACCATTGTGTGAAGAATTACAGACCACAGGAGTTTAGATAGGGTGATAATTAGCTACACACTGGGTGAGAAGTAGATTTATGTAATGTTTAGGTTAATGGGCAAAAAACACAAAATGGAGTCTCCACGTGGCTTTGGTGTTTCTTCCTTCTTCTTCATCTTCTCCATTTTCCTCTGTATCATGGGTATCTTTGGTTGGCTCAGAACAGAGTCCTACCTTCTAACACGGGAGACGGGTATTGGGGATCTTTTGTAAATATAGTATACGTAGTTTGTGGTATAAAGATAATCGTCACCTTTGGGGCTGGGCTTTTCCCCGTGAGCTGACCTGCAGAACAGATCTCTGTGGGTCGGAGAAGAAACTGTACTGATAAGGGAAAAATAAACAGCCTTGAAGAAGCAGAGGAGACGGCTCTCAGGTTTTTTTCCTTCTATCTCGGTGCTGGGCAAAAGACTTTTACACTCTCGGGAAGAACAACATCACATAAAAACCCGAGACCCCTTGGCTCAGCTGCAGTGGCTGATGCTGGTGTAAGACATCCTGTCCACCCTAAAGCACTGTTCCTAACACTTGGGTAAGCCTTTCTCTTTAAAATTTTGAATTTTAAGGCCCTCTTCTCCCACTTAGAGCGTCATTACACAAAATGATAACTCCACTGAGATGAATCAAAGCTAAGACTGAAAAGAAAAGAATATGATGGAAAGGAGAACTGGAAATTGAACTGCCATCAGAACACATATTTTATCTTTTTCCACGTCTAACGCTTTAGAAAGAACAGGGTGCTTTGGAAGGAGTTAAATCATGTTGATTTTGTTGTGTTAACGGGTATGTCCTAGGGAATGCAGTGTTCTCAGTGCAACTCCTTCCACAAGACCCACACACCTGAAAGCTGTACAATGGGTGAATAAAAGGAGGTTCCAGGGGCCAAAGAATTTTTTTTTTCCCTCTACAGCCCCTTGTGCCAGAACTGAGAAGGTTTCCAGAAGGGCTGTAGTGCTGCCTGTGCTGTGGGAATTGGGGCTACAGCTCACTGGGGGAGGTCTCAGGTTTGTCTGAGCATGTGCTTTGCTGGATTTTGTTACTAAATCCTCACCCTTTTGTAAAGGTGAAGATGGAAACAGCGTTGATAGAATATGTATATGAAAAGAGAGTAGAAAATTTGAATAATTTCTAGCAGTTGTGTACACGACAATGCTAAAATTGCAGTTACCTCAAATTTTTTTTTTTCCTGTGGTTTGTGAGGAGAGTCACTATATGTCTGGTAACAAATCTTGGAGGATTTAGGCTGTGATATCCTTAATGAAGCCTAGCTATCCATTAGCAGACTAATTATAATGGAGTTCTCCTTGGCTGCTGTGTCATGTTCTAGATAGATTAATCTCAAATCTTACAAGCACAGAAAAAGTACAGAGGGTGCTGCTGGAGCTCCCCTAGCTCAGGGCCTGAGCTCTCTCAGCTCTCTCAGCTGCTCTCTTCTTCCCAGTGAAGCCACATACCTGTGGCAGGAGGGTGATTGGAGCTGGAATGCTGCCCACCAGGTTCATTCCCTGAAGTGGGCTGTGCTCTGTGTCTGTTTTCACCCCAACTACAAAACAGCTGCTTGATTTTGTGTGTGTTTATCTACTCTGACCCATAGTGCTGCTGATGTGGGCTGTGCTGCAGAGCCCATCAGGTTGTACGATATTCTGACCTTTCCTGTGGCAGCCTTTGCTATTATTCTTCTCTTCCCACTGACTGGTGGGTGAAGATAGGTGTGATACTGTTTTTAACCTGCAGAGGCTGTTGGATAGGGATTTTTATTTTTTTTTTCCTCAGGGACCTTCCTTGTGCTGCTTCACTGCTGCCTACAGCTGGTGTACAGGGACTGTCACAGGTTGTTGAGTGTTAATAGGAGTGTCTTAAGGAATGCATTTTTTAATGCAATTCCTTCCACAGGACCCACACACCTGAAAGTCGTAAGGACTGCAAGTCCTTTGCCAGAACCCACACACCCGAAAGTTGTATTAGCCTCCTGTCTGCTAATTTGAATGTCTTTGCCAGTTAACGCCTTTAAATATCTCAGTTTCTGACTTGCTTTTTGGTCCTTTTTTCCTGCCAGGCATCTTCTCTGAAGCTCTTGCTACTTTTGCTTCATTCCCTAGCTTTTGTTTCAAATCTTGCTGTCATGTCATTCCCTTCATTTTTCCCGTCTTAGTTTGTCGCAATTCCCTTTTTTGAAAACTCAGTCACGGCTTGCATGGGAAATCCCTGTCCCCGTTCTCTGCTCTGTTGATTCCTCACCAGTGTCTGGATCTGTGGGGTTAAAAAAATAAAAAATCCAGTGACAGCATCCACTGTTCTGCCTACAGCCAGATCTGGTGGGGGTGAGAGCAGAGCATTGCCCCTTTCCTTAAATCCTGGCTGTGAGGGAAGGTCACACCAGTTAATTTTGCACAAAAGAAACTCCCAGTGATTTTCAGCTGGACTATATACCAATTTGAGTGAGAAATAGAGACCCCAAGAGACAATGGCTGCTGAGGGTGAAGGAAGACTCTGTTCTTTTCCGATGCTGAGAAAGCGAATGCTGTGGTTTGAGGTGGGGAGAGTGAGAGGTGTGTTTGAGCACACATCCCTCTCCTTCACATCCCTTGGTGGAGATGACATAACATATGTCATCAGCATATGTCATATAACTTTATCTATGCTTGGATAAGGAGTTACTGTCCTGCCAGTTGTACCCCTGGCAGTGAAACAAGGGTTGGACAAAACAGCCTGTATGGGTCTGTGGGGGAAGCACTGCTGGGTTTCCATCTGCCCTGGCCCTTGGTGAGGATGATATTGCAGAAGTGATGAGAAGGACTGTGATAGTGTTGAGGCAGCTCTAAGGATTCAAGGATGTGTAGTTTAAGGATGTAAGAGCAGCAGCTCATTTGCCAAGGGCCTTGCTCACCTTTTGGAGCTGTTGGCTGCATTGGCTTTAGCTAGAAAAGCTGCTGCTGACTAGGAAGTGATACTAAGGTTACATAAAGTCTCCAAAGTGTGTATTTGCTCTGCATTAACCTATTCTAAGCTTTTCCTGTACTTGTGTGTTCATGTGCTAAGGTTTTTCTTAGCTTGAGTGGGTGCTACACAGCCTCAGGACACAATATGCAGTGTGTTTTTGTCTTTGGGGGGCTGGATACAACAACTCTGCTGATGTGACAAGGTTGTGTCATAAGTCAGTATTGCTGTACACATAATTTTCAGTAAGATAATAAAAAATAAGGTACGTTCATGAAAGCAGAACTCATCCCAAAGGGATCACAGGTGCACTGCCAAGTGAAGCTGTTCAGCCGTGGTGCTGTGCAATCAGCAGAGGCTGCAGGTCATGACCCAGTGCCCTTCTGAATGTTGCAGGCCTATCTCAGCCAGCCTGTACCCTTCAGCACAGCTATAAAAGGTCTGGCACTGCTCTGTTAATGAGGTGTTCCTCACAGAGACACAGTATTTGATTATGGGAGGGCATAAACAAATCAAAATAGCAATCAACCAAAACATAGCTCTGGAAATACAAAGTCTTTAGAATACAGACTGTCACTGGAGCTTTGAGAGTTCATCTCAACTAAAATCCTCATCAGTAAAAATGTAAGCATGTCAAATCTGGTCTCTAAATTACAAAATAATTGATATTGAAGTTTGTTCTAGATCTATCCCTAAATTTAAGAAATTGGTAGGTAAGTAAGGGCATTTGCCGGGACTTGAGCTGAACACATTGAATGACATGCAATAAATGTCTTCTTTAGAGAAGAATACAATAAAGAAGACAGGTGGGGGGGAGAAAAGAGGCCCATTAGAGGTGTGATTTGTGATTGTACCTTCCATTTCCAGTGGTTCATTTAAGATTTGCCTGAAGGCTATACAAATTGAGGAGTTTATTTTTTCTATACTATAGTAGATGAAAGACCATTCTGGATGCTAAAGGTGGCTTAATCTTAGCACAGTGGACAGAATATTTTCTTAGTGATACCATAACTCTGTCCTTTAACCCTTCAGAGAAAACAAGTATAAACTTATTATATAATTCTGGAAATGAAGTTGGTATTCTTCACTAATGTCATGTATTTAATACAATCTAGAGTGGACCCTATAAAAATGTATCCTAGATTATGGATTGTTTTGCTCACTTTTGAATTGCAAT
Source organism: Certhia americana (assembly GCA_018697195.1). Taxonomy (NCBI): domain Eukaryota; kingdom Metazoa; phylum Chordata; class Aves; order Passeriformes; family Certhiidae; genus Certhia; species Certhia americana. Next base: position 24,991,296 of record CM031862.1, on the reverse strand, counting down.
ACTTTAAGATCATGTCACACAATTCTTGCAGAGGACAGTACAAACAGGAAACAGAATACTTTCTCTTTAGTGTTTTTAGCTGATGTACTGGTTTACAGCCTGCTGCAATATAGAAAAGCCAGAAAATACTGTTTGACTGATTTGAAACCTTACCTCTTGATTACTAGGTAAAAGAGCGAAACCACATATAGGGAGACAGTGATTTACTCTGTGTTGCTGCTGTCTTGCAGTGGAGTAGATGGGCAGGATGTAGCTGAGACAGCTGCCTCGGGGCCTATGCCATGCAAGGAATCCACCCCAGTCCTTCCCTCCATCTGAAACTATTGAATAGTGCTTTTCCTGCCTGCTGTATTGAATATAATCTTTGCTAGCTATAATGAACATAGGTTAAAAAGGCAATTATTTTTTCCTCTGAAAACTTTGTATCCCCCTGCCCCTCCAAATTACACATGGGTATCTTGATTTTAGAGGACTAACAGGAGGGAAAAGCTTACAAACCCCCCAGATGTATTTATCCCACTATCACATCTGGGAGGGGGGAATTGCACTTCCTCAATGTCCAACGAAGACAAATGCAGAACGTAAGAGTACTGTTAGGAAAAAGAAGGCTCATTTACAGTTTACAGAAAAAGTGTGAAGGTTCAAGACAGTCCTCTGAATCTTACAGTAACTTTAGTTATTGTAACTTGAGATGTTCCCTTGAGCAAGATGCTTGTGAGAGGTGGTGGCTTCCCAGTCTGTAACTTGCTCTCAGTTGTGGTTTCTTTGAAAATGAATTGCATAGGGCTAAAAGTTGAGCTAGTATCTGAATTATTGTCTATTTATATAATTTATGGGCCTCCAAACTACAGAATTATTTGCTATCATATAATAATTTTTACTCTGTGCCTGGAAAGTCACAGATCTTGTACTACTGGCTAAACTCTGGTAATACAAAAAGAAGTTTTAAAACTTTGGGAGCCCAGGGACATTTGTAAATGCAGCCACCAAATGAAAGAAGGGATTGAAGTCTGCAAGATCTGCTTTATATCAGTGAATATTTATATTTTCTTTTGTTTCTAGCAAGATATTCTGATTAGTAGCTATGGCACCTAAAGTAAGTCAAAGACTTGTCTGTGAAATCAAGTGACAGTGCTCAGTTCTTACTTTGGTCGAGATGAATGCAGTCAGATTGGCTAAAAAACACAAGAGTACAAAATAATATTTGTACCAAATGCAGAACAATATATCTGAAATATTAAAGAATGATTATTAGTGCTATCTTTGTACAATTTTTGATATTTTATCAGATCAGGAATTCCACTAGATTCTGCTATTAATTATATCAGATAAAGCCACATGGACTATATATTGAATTTCCAGTCTCTTCTACAAGCAGGGCTTGTAGAAATAATAAGCAGGTCTTATTGCTGTTCATGTGGGGAGGGGTTTTATTATGCACATCTGCGAGCTGCTCACTCGGATACAAAGACAGGCTGGTAGCTGCTTTAGCACAACCAGAGCTGTGAAACACTTCCCGTGTTGCACAGGTGTGACCACTCCTCTCCCAGGAACACACTTATTTTAAAGGAAGAACAAGCTGGAAAGGGGGGTAAACCAACAACAACGAACTGGTTCTGCTTCATTTTCCACTCAGCCAGTGATATAAATATTTGCCCTTCAAGTGGGGAAAACAAGTGCTACTGCGTACTTGTCCTCCAACTTAACAGCCAGCTTCCTGTTAACACTCCAAGATAATTGCCCATGGCTGGTTTTCTGGAGAGGTCACCAGGGCTGCAGCGTCCTTACTGTGCCTTGTAACCCTGTGCTACTGCCAGAAGGTGAATTCACTCCTCTGCCACTTCCCCGACTGTGTGTTGCAAACAGAGGGAGCAAACGGTAGGAACAGGAAAAGTTCTCAGACCTGGATGTCTGGCACAGTGATGGACTTGAAAAGAGAGTGATGATCGAGAGGTAACTACACTGCAAGTTAAAATTGTCACTTAAAACTCGTGTAAGAACCAGAAATGAAATTAAGGAGTTTGGTAAAACTTTCCTCCTTTGGAGAAAAGGCTGCATTTCAACTATGTCAAACCTTAGAAAGAATTAGTAATGCTGCTTTGGTCTCTAGAGGGCCAAACCTTTCAAACCAGGAGTGTATAAAACTGCTCAGAATCATTAAAATACTAACAGGATTTTCACTGAATTGTTTTTATAAATGTCTCCATCTACGAGTAATAAGTACTAATTATAAACCTTTCAGTTTTCAATATTCATTTTGTAAAGGATTTCAGCCTTTCTGAGGCATGAAGCATCATAGTCTGATTATTTTTAAGTCAAATCTTTCTTTGTATATTTATATGAGTATATAAATATACACTCTGAATATTTATCTTTCTGTGAATAAAGTCACTGCAGGATACAAATTTGGCTTAAAGTATTTTTAAAAAGAATGTGAAATTTGGGTGCAGAAGTCAAATATATGAAACCCAGGAGAAGATTTTTAAAAAGAAAATGATGATAGAGGTAGAGAATATTTAATAAGGCAAAACTAGTGCAGCAAACTGTTGTGATTAAGCTGATCAAGTCCTTTGTTTCACTGCACTTCCAAAAGTAATTGTAGTCAGGTGACTAGAGTGAAAGTTAAGATGCAAGGGGAGTTTCTCAGCTGATATTTAAAGTATGCATAGTTCACACTTTCCTGGACATATAAATTCAGATTTTTGTATTTAGTCAAAAAAGATGGTTTTGTGCTCTCATAGATAACCCATTGTGGCATTTGTCTGTTAGGTTTCTGATTCTTGAATGTGTAGCAGTGAGGAGATACCTACATCTGAGTCACAGACATTTCCAGTTCTGAAATATTTAAACACATTTGAATAAACTTATACAAGCTGGAGGTGTGCTAACTCTAAAAGGAGAATGAAGGATTGTCTTATGCAGTCCACTTACATAATGATCATGACATAATACTAGCCATTTAGCAAACTATTTTGCCCTTAAAATTACTTATGTGTTTAGGAACTCTATATTCTTCAAGTCTTCCCTGCTGATGACCTCTTGCCCAAATTAGAAATAATTTCATTTTCCCCTTTATTTACATAGTAAGGCATCAAAGCAGTTGAATTTGTGTTGAATATTTGCATCTTTCTCAACCTGGACGTAGGTTTCTACTACCTGACAGTAGGTATTTGGATCTTTTCTGTCCACTCTTACCTGCTCAGTGTCCTCGGGGTGCCTGGCAAGTGCTGTCCCTGGGCTGTGGTGGCTGTGCCTGGGTGCCCATGCTGCACTGCAGCAGTGGGTGTCAGAGCAGCTGTTCCACCTGTGGCAGGAGAGGACGGCCAGGGCAGGCTCCCCTGGGCGCTGCAAGGCTCAGGTGAGCTCGGCAGGGTGCTCAGGTACTTGTTTGTACAGTGATGCCTCTATCACCTCCCACTTGGTGTTCTTAAAGTGGCACAAGCCTCCCCAAGGAAGCAAGCAAGCTGCTCTGCCCTGACCACAGTTTGCTCAGGACCAGCAGAACAATAGCTGGCTCTTCACACGTGCACAGCCTGCTTTGGGAGACAGCCACTTGCAGTGAAAAATGAGGGCCCATTTTCCACCAGAAAACCACTTGGGCTTTCCTTGTAAATCAACTTATTTACTCAGGAGTGAGTAATCTGAATAAGTAACTCATTCTGACTGATTATTATGAGCAGCACGTGCAGACTTCAGAAATATGAAGGCTGATGCCTCTAAGTTTATTGCAGATCCAAGGTGTTCATACGCCCAGTTCTCTTCCACCTATGTGGAACCCACCCAACTCTCTTCCACCAATATGTATATTCAACAACCCACTTGCTACTTAACAGCTTAGCTTTATTTAAATATTTGCAAAATCACAGCTATGCTCAGGCTGCTGCAGTATCTATTATATAAAGTGCATGTAAAAACCTCTTCAGAAGCTTTGCTAAGCCAGCTCTGGCTCCTCTCCATGCTGCTATGGAGGAATCATACACAGCCCCTGAGAAGTGGCCCTCCTGCATCCAGCTCTTTCCCCTTGACAAGAGATGTGATGGCCAAACTGCAGCCATTGTTAAACATTGAACAATGAAGTCTGTGGAACTATCTGTGCTGGAATGGATACATCCAAAGGGTTGTCCAGAGCTTCAGATTGCAAGGATGTCCCTTTAGACCTCAAAGCCACACAACCATCAATAAGTTTTCTTTTACTTACAAAGCAGAAGAAAAATATTAACTAGGGAATTTTCACAGAAAATATCAGCGGTTAAGAATAATTTTTCACATGATGGATGTTTTTATAGAATTCCAAACAATTTTCTGAATAATTCTTGGCAGGGGAATAATCGATTTCCACTACACAAGGCAGAATCAGTAACACTTTTCCCTGCAGAACTTGACAAGTGACTTCCACCTCTCTTGATATTTGACACTAATATTTCATCTTGCTAAAATCAAATTCCTCGCTGAGTTGCTTTCCAAGAAACCTGTTTATCCTGTTCTTTTTACTAACTCTTCAGATTAATACAGTTTTAACTTTACTTAATCCTAGTGGTGGTACTATTAGTCCTACAACTGAAAGTGGATGCTGTTGACAGAAAATTGAACATCACAGAGTTTGGCTTGTCAGCATGCTGGGTGGTCCAGAATATCCACAAGTACTAGTAAATACATGCCAAATAGTGACAGTTTTTAAAAGCACAACTGGTGTTTAAAGTTAGGATGGGATGGATTAAACTTTTAAAATAAGTTCATAAATGTTTCAGAAAACAGCTTTTGAGATAAGTGACTGCTGGCCTTGGGAAATCCTGTCCTTCTACAAATCAGAGGATGCTGTATGGCCCTCTCATTCAGATTTAGGAAATAAATTTGGTCCCCAAATGCTGAACCAATCTGCCTTTCAGGCCAAGACTGGTGTTTCCAGATCTGACTGCTGTCAGCAGGGTTGTTGAAGGTGGCAGCTTCAGGCAGGTTGACATTGGCTTATTAGCTTTGAGGTTTTGTGTCCTGTCCTTTTGCATTAATTTATTTGTTGGTATGGAAGGAAAGGAATAGGTTATGGAACTAATCCCCTCTTAGGACCTTGACAGCTTCCTGTAGACCTGACAAAAACCAATCTGTGGCTAATTTTGAATATTGACACATTGTTAAACCAACAAAAAAGTTAGATACACCTTTGTGAACACACATTTTAAGATAAAAACCCCTGAAATCCTTCATCATGACTGCTTTGGGCACTGCCTGGAAGGCAACATGACCCTCTGCAGGTCCCAAGTGAGATGTTAATTCTTTCAGTGCACAGATGAGACCTGCAGACCTCAATCCTCCCTTGAGTGAGAGAAATGGACAGAGTGAAGACACATAGAGAACAAGATGGAGACACCAAAGTCCGTAACAAAGAGTCAAATCCCAGACGGAGGAGTATGAGGAGATGCCCTGTTTTTAGGCTGAAATTCTCTTGTAAACCATGGTGATGGACTATGATGTACTGGAGAATCCCCTTTATATCATGAAAAAAATAGGGGGGGTTTGGAGTATTCAAATTGTAGAGCTGAGCAAAGGCATCCAGTGGTGAAGTAAGCAGATGTTGAAGTAGCTGTGATCCCATGAGAAGCTTGAACAGAGAGAAATAAGAGTGATGAAGATCCTTTGCCCTGAGGGAAGATGAAGAGAAACTTTATTCCCAAAGATGATCTCAGAGACAGATGAAGAGAACTTTTTGAAAAGCTCATCCTTAAAACAGTACCCTGTAAGTTGACATGGCCCATAAACAGAGCTGTGGGGAAAATCTGCCAAAGGTGGGAAGGACTTCATGATTGCAGTTTCTGAGGCAGCTGCTATCCATGGAAATTGAAGCTACAAGAGAACGGTTTTCTTGTCTCCATGGCTTGCCAGGAGATACTTCTCTCCCTAAGTGAACTGAAGAAAGACTATTCTGGAGGTGGAAAACTGACTGAGAATTCTGGGTATTCTGTATGTTGTCATTGGGAAAGAAAAGAGGTTGTGGGGGAAGCGGGAGAAGTGTCCTGAAGGTTTTATTCTGATTTTTATTATTCTTTTAGTTCTGTTAATAAAATTTTCTTTATATCTGTCAAAGTTTGAGCTGGCTTTGCTCTTCTCCTATCTCACAGCAGAAAATGAATAAGTAGAAAATGAGTAAGTTTATTCTAGTGGGTGCACTAGCATTAAACCAGTTCTAGGCCCACCACATATATTGGTGCATTGGCCAGGAAACCTCAAATTGGCAAGCCAAGACCACTACAAAAAATTGATGTTTCTGCCTGGTGGGAATTTAAACTGCCACATCCTCATCCTAGTAGCATGAGTAGCTACAGTGTCTCAACAGGGCATCTGCAGCTGTGGAATAACAGACAAACTGCTTTACTCTCTTCCCTGGGAGCCCATAGGGGAAAAACCCAAAGATGGGTGGAACATTTCTGCTGTGGTACATATTAGACTAACTGAAGGTAGCTGCTTGCTTTCACACACCTGCAAATAGCTTCAATTTTGAGGTGACTCTGTGACCCCCTGGAGATTAGGATAAAGTAAAAAACTTCCCATCTAAATGCTTGGTGGTGGGCTTTGTGTCCAAGTTCATTCTCAGGCTGATGTTAATCATTGTAAATTTCTTAAACTTTATTGGAAAGGTGAGTGGAAAATTACTATATGAGATGATGCTTGTGATCCTGTTTCCTGGTGCTTGTGGCAGAGCTGATTTCACAGCAGGAGTCAGGCAAGGCTGAAGACTGGGCAGATGAGCTGATAGATGCAGGCAGATACTGGTGAGCTGTAAAATGCTTGTGAGTAAGAATAGGGTTTGAAAGTGAAATAGTGCCATATAGACTCCTGAGTCCTCATTTCCCCTCTACTTACCTGTTCAACTGGGTTAACAGAGCAGTCTGTCTACCCCTTACATCATATGGGATTCAGTAGTTTATATTTTGGGTGTGTTGTCCTGAAATAAGCTATTTTTTTATCAGTTTGTAGAACTCTTTACATGCCAAACAGATGCACGGATAAGCAGGACTTTACTCACGAAAGCTTTATCTTTGCATAAGTTGAGATAACTTTATAGCTCTTAGAAACAGAGCCCTATTTAATATGCATTGTGATGGATTTGAATACTGCTGGAGTGAATAATTGAGTCTACCTGTGGAGATGGACCACCTGCAGGCAGCAGGCTGCTCAAGCAGAAAGGTGTTTTGGTTTGACACCAACCTTGTTGCATTAGTTTTTCTAATACCTGAAAGACAAGCAGCTTAGTTTGCAGAGAATAACAGCAAGAATGATTCACAGGCCCTGACATCAAGCAGAGGGCTGAAAGAAGGCCAGGAAGACCCATTCCTTGTCACAGAGCAGGTGGTGAGACCATGTGCCCAAAATAATCCTGTAATTGAATTTAAGCCAGTACAGGAATGTCGTGCATGGCAAGTTGCTGCTCTGGAATTACACTGATTAGCTACAAGGGTCCAAGCACCCTCTTTGCTGGCCCTAGCTTCACACGAGCTGTGAGCACACCTTTCCTCCCCTGTTACCTTCCATACTTTGGCTGTTCTGTCCCCCTGTCAGGCAGAGGGTGAGGGGAGCTGATCTGGCTCTAGAGCTAGATGTTTCCTTGCTCAGGTTTCCATGACCAAGCTGGGACTAACACAGTGGGAAGGAGTGACTTATAGCCTGGCATTTGGCTTTATGGAGGCATCCCCAGATGCTCAGCTAGCCTTTGCACCCTGTCACAGAACTGCTGCAGAGCCTTCAGTGCCTAAGCTGTGTTGGAGTCAACTGCCCCAGAGAAAGGAAAAATCCAAATCTCCGAGTGCGCAGCTGTACTGCACAACTGTGAATCTGAACTTGGGGAATTCTCAGCCTCAGTATGTGAACAGACTCAAGCAAGAAAGCTGAGAAAGATTTCTCCAAATCCTTTAGCTTAAGCTGGATACAGGAGACTGAGCAGCTTCTGCCATGACTGCAGAGTCACTTGGCATCTACCAACCTTGGCCCTGTGGGAATCCCAGTGAGGGTCTGACAAGCACCTTTGTGGTGCCCAAAAATTAGTTGTATCTGAATCTCATGACAAAATAGCTTAAAAAAATTGGATTTGTCATGGCTCTGTTGATTTTCTCTAAACCACATAGGCACAGTAACTTCTGTTGGCCCCTGTGTGTTTTCTTCTGTATACATCCCATGTGATAGGGACCTTGGTCTTCTTGGACTCCTACATCTTTGAGTCAGGAAGGGGATTAGGAATTGCTAAGCATGTGGCTTCTGGTCACCACTTTTGAGGTGCATGAAGGCTAAAGATCTGCTGACTCTGAAGTTTTCCAGTGGGAAATGTAAGGAGGTGGTTCTGTGCCACCCCAGCAGCACTGCTCCTATCTTCTTTCAGGGTACCTCTTGGAGGTGAGGGTGGCCAAGGCAACACGACTGAGCAGCAGCAGTGTCTGCATGGGGGGTTTTGGTGGGGAAAACTTACAGAAAGGGATCACAATCCACACATTGTAAGGTTCATGAGTAAAGAAGTACTGGAAGAAATTGTAGCTGCAAGTCACTTTAGATATGTGGCCAAGAACTCTGATTTTTGGTCTCGTAATAGATCAGCAGGCTAACAGCAGTAGGAACCCATAGGTAGTAGTATTAAGACACTGAGTGGGCAATGATTAACAAAGCAGACAAAATGGCCACTGCTTTCATTATACAGTTTCTTCTTTATGGCTGGCATTTGTTTAAAAGACAAGTCAGAATGGAAAGGAGTGCATGTTTTTTCATGCTACATTATCTAAGTTCACTAGCTACAAAGGAAGACACAAGTGATAGGGAAGCATATTCTAGAGAGCAGAAAGGGAAGCATTAAAACTGGCAGACAATAAGGAGATTCTTGTTACACCTTTTGTCATTCCAAGTGCCATCAGTGTACATCTCAACACATTCCTCCTCCCCTTTGCCAGAAGGTTCATTTGGATACCAATTAGTATACGTCAGCTGAGCACCATTCAGGAGCTGGAATTTCCCTGGAATAAGGGATTGTTTTATCCCTAGGTAGGCATAGGTGTTAAAATATTTCACAAAGTACAGGATGGCATCGTTCTCGCCAGGGCTCCTTGGAGTGGCAATAGAGCCTCCAGCCTCTTTACATTTTTCCACTGTAGCATCAAAATCAGCTCTTTTCTCATTGGTAGCAAAGATTTTTCCTCCAGATTCTGTTATCATCTTGTTCAAGCGAAGGACTACAAGAGGAGGGAAAAGCTGTTAAACATTTGTGCGTTGTTTTGTGCTTACTTTGCTGTCAATTTTAACTCCCACTATTTTGCTACATTACTTTAGAATAAACCCAGGAAAAGGTAAAGGAGAGGAGAACTTAAAACCAAAGATTTCAAAGAAATTTGAAAATGAGGAGGTGGGAAAAAGGGGAGAAACACATACATACACAGATGATGAAACAGGAGATTCTCGTAAGGAGTTGAAGAAGGAGGAAAGGAAATGAAGAATTCTATTTTTTAAAAAAGCGTATGATTTTCTTTGAGACTCTCTATAAGAGTCTGAGGTGGTTTGCAGTATACCAACACTCCTGAGTGAGTGGGATGTTAGATTTGATCTGCTTGTGATTCTCTTAGTATGCTTTTTGTGTTCTGTTTGTCTGTTGGGGCACAAGGTGTGCATGGAGCAGCTCTGTGTAGGCAGGGATTTTCATCTGGCACACTCCTGCCTTGCTTGTACTCAATACTTCAGAGCTGTTTCCCAGGCGTCTCCCACTAGTTATGAAAATCTAATTTTCCTCCCTGTACCCCTCATTGAAAGTTTTCACTCATTGATATACCAGTGAAGGATATATAAAAGGAATGCAGTAATACTGCAGAAAATTCTGCCTTTTTCCTAAGAAGCCATTTTTGCCCTCGTGGTCTCTCCCCACTAACCCAGAAGCAGCAGAAAGTAAAGGCAGATGAAATACCTCCTTCCAGTCTGGAAATCCGATGTTCTAACTGATGGATGATGTCCCCATTTTCATTGCCAGCCAGTGGTGTGAGATCTGTGAACAAAACCAGCTGTTATGCACTTTGCATTGCAGCTTCAGTCTTGGCTTTCAAATAAAGCAGAGCTCATCATATGGAATTAATACGAACTTTAAAAATGTTTCTTTGAGAAGTTTTAGTTTGCTGCTGTGTTTTAAACAGGTGATATTTTCACACATTAATCTTAGTAAGGATAGGGGATAAGTTCCTGGAAGTCACCTGCAGAGCAGGGAAGTTTATGGAAAACTGGGACTGGAAAACTGAGTTAGTTTTCTCTAAGTGATCAAGCAGTCCAGGCAAAACCCTGGCACTTGTGCAGTAGGCTTAGCTGATTTTAAACTGTGTCTAGGGACTGAATCCTCGACAGAATACTTCAGGCTTTTCAAGCACTTGCTTACAGCTTCAACCTAGGACTCAGCAACAAATTTCTTGTGCTATAGAAAATTCCAAACTTTTCTCTGTGAATTGAACCACTGCATCATTAAACAGAGATTTAAACATCTTACTTCATATAAGGAATTAGGAAAGTCCTGATTACTTTATCTCAAGTAGATCATACATCTGATTATGTTAGATAGCACTAAGTTTACAAAGCATAGAACACAACAGATAAAAATGGAGATAACTTCATGTACCTGGCATTTGTTGTTCATTGTTCTCATCTCCAAAAAAAGGCTTGAAAGGGAAGTCTCGAAGAAATCCTGCAAGTTTACCTTGAGCACAGAATGGGAGAAGGAAAAAAGCTACTGCTAAGATTTTGTGCAGCTGTGGAGACAGCATCATTTAAAGCTAAAGGTAAACTGGACTGTTTTACTCTCCAGTGTAGAGTCCTGCATTTATTAAAAAAAAAAAAAAAAAAAAAAAAAAAAAGAATATTTTAGAACTTTTCTGGGTGTGTAGTCTTACATATATTACACTTTCCCTGCAGTGACATGAATGTCATTCATGTAGCTGCAAAGTTATCTTACTTCAGACAATTAAAATATTTTTCCAAAAGACAGTCTGCCAAGTCTACAAAAAAATAGTTTACAGAGAAAATACCCAAAACATCCCTTCAAAGCTCTTTTCTGTACACCAGATACCACTATATGCCATTTTTGCCCACGCAAAAAGTTATAGTTTCATTTTACAGGAGAGCAATAGACACATGGCTGTTTTAGCAAGAGAATGTTTAAGACAAAGTGGGATATGCTGTCATTGTGAATTGGTTTAAGAGCAAAACAACTTCTAGCACTTAGTCTTCTACTGCAGAATACTTATTCTTCTATTCCATTTTTTAACATCTCTTGACCTCAGGTGACATGTTCTATAAAAGAGGTGAAAGTGTTAATGAAAATGTTGATACAAACATCAGAATTGGAAAGTTTTGTGATACAATTTAATAGATTCAACATAGGTTAAGCAGCAACCAATCTGAAGATGTTCAACTTACCTAGCAGCTCCAGTGTGGATTAAGAAAGATTCATTAAATGGTCCAATTTATAGGGCATGTAACTTGAGATTCATCTTCTTACCTGCAGAAAGCACAAAGAATATGTCATATGATATGAATGTGCATATAAATGGAAATATAATGAACTTTAACTTGAATGATAGGGGGATTGTTTTCTTCAAGAGGTACTTCAAACATGAGGGAAGTATTTGAGGGCACTTTTTTAACTTGTAGAAACATTTTCACACATTTTAAAAGACCAACCCTGGAACAGAACAAATTTCTCAATTCATATTTGAAATACCTAATGTTTCCACAGAGTGGCTGTGCAAATGTCACAGAAGATAAGCCATAACAAGTTCACCTGAAGTATAATATGTGCCAGGAATTCCACCATTGTTTTTGTTGCAGAGGACTTACCAGTGATAATGACTGAAGTCTCGTAACTAAACAGAATTTCACAATTGTAGCAGCAAAGCCAAATGACAGTGATGCATCTGCAGCACATGAAGAAGAGACAGCTTGAGAGACACACGCTGAAATAACTTACAGAATATGCCAGGGGAAGCTTATATGTCAAAAAGAGCAGTATTCTCCAGTGGAGCAATGACCTCTCAGTGAAAGAAAAAGTGCTTTTGTGCCAGTCCTGTAAGTGCAGAGGCCCAGGAGGAGGAGCATCAGTGAAATGGGGATGGCCTTTACAGCTGTGCTCAGCTGAGAGCTGGCTCTGTGCAGTGAAGACTTTGAGGAAAGGTGTTTGAGTCTATGCTCCACTTCAGCCCAGTCAGATGTGACTGCAGCATGCTTGTGGTGTCAGGTCAGCATCCTGATGTTGCAGCAAGGCCAACAGCCAAGACAGCTGAGGAATTAAGTGCTTTGAGATTAGATGGGGAGTGTCAGCAGTATCCCTATCAGTCTAACATACTACTGGGTCTAAGCAAGGCTAGATCAGCTCCATAGGCACCATGCATCCATGCCCTGCACTTCCATGCTCACCTCAACCACTGATTTATGCCTCAACACCTTTGTCCTTGGTGGTATGCCCACAGATGCTAGATTAAATCCTGCTGCACTGTTTGTTGAGTGCCCTTGAGTGCACCAGTCCTGTGAAAAATAAACAGGCAATACCCAGTTGTATGCACCTTGACAGAAGAGGACTGTTTTAAATTGACAGAGGTAACCTTTGTTTCGAGTTTCTTGTCAAATTTCGACTTTCTTTGCTTTTGAGTGTTTGATGTAATGCTTTCAACAGTCTTCTGGCAGAGGTTTTTTAGTTGTTGTTTTGGGGAAAGGAGCCCCACCGAATTCAAACAGAGAACATGAGACAAGCCAGTGCCTGGGTTTTTAGATTAGCCCTAGAAAAGGTCACTGGCAGACCCTAGCTCTTTGTATCCATGGAGAGAAAAACTTGAACATTTAACTGTGCCTGGAAGAAACCACAAGTTAGGCAAGGGCAAGAAGATGGGGAAGTTTGGCCTGCAGTTGTGGGTTTCACATGGTGACTCAGGGGCTGGGAAACCAGGAGGGGGACAAAAGGTTTCTTATGATAGACTCCTGAGGAGAAACTAATGTAGATTGGATAAACTGTAAACCTTTCTTGTCTTGGTTTTCATCAGCGTATTAATAAGATGGTGCAAGTTGTTAAATAGATATTTGAATACACCTTCATTTCTAACATGCTTGTTTACGATTACCTAATAGAATATTTTTTAGAACTACTATAGCTTGTAAACTATTTTCTGATCTTTCCTTGAACCACATATCACAGAGGTCTAGCAATGTTCAAGGACACAGATCTGATAAAGAACAAATTATTTTTGAGTATCAAGGTAACTTCTCTTCAGTTGCCACGTCAATCAGTAAGAGGTCTCATAGTTTCAGGCAGTGAAGCAAACAGCAGATATTCTGAGGATGTTGTGCTGTGCAGTGCACGTAGGAAAAAGCAAAACCTGCCAAGAACAGAGGCTGGTCAATAAGAAATACAGACAGAGCTGAATAGTTGAATGGCTGTGTACTCCTTCTGTAAGCCTGTTTGTTAGCCTTTCCTTGGTATACGTAGTCTCCTGAAAGTTAGTTTTTTCTTCCATAGTGCTATTCAGAGATAACCTTTAAAATAATTTTTTTTCTGTGTTTGTATTTAAATTCCCCCAACCCCACCAATATTTCCTGTTTAAGTTGACTTTGTTCTGTTCTGCTGTTGTGTCCACCCTACCTTGTTTCCACCTTGTCCTGTGTTTTCTGCATTTCCTTTTCTCTTCCAAATAATTATCAGTTGCTGTCCCCAGAAGCTCTTTTATGCCTGGGAATAGCAGGAAGAGAACAGAGCATGGGGAAACATGAGGTCCCATTTCTCATAGGAGGGCTAAGGCTATTTTTGCTGAGCACTAAAAGCAATTCAGCAAGATGTAGACAGTTGGGATAGCAGACTTCAACAGGCATTTTTAAAAATTAAATTATGAGCAGCATTTTCGAGCAGAAAGTCTTCATTTTGTCTGTGATCAGTGCACATGAATGCTACTGCCATCTTGCCCCATGGACTTGAATCCATGAAGAGGACCATCCAAGTGGAGGTCTCTGGATGTTTCTGATATGTCACTTGGTGCAGCTCAGCTGAGAAAAAAAGAAGCTGTATAGCAAATATATATATACAGAAGCTGTATACCAAATGGAAAGAAAGACAATATCTCATCTCTTTAACAGTTAAATAGTTCCCATTGCCACAGCCCCCTCAAGAGCTAAGGTACCCTTGCTCTGCAGTGTTGTGCAGCTCCTGAGTCACAAGGGCAGAGATGGGTGAAAGCTTCATTCCAGGTTTCACTTGGCATCACACCTGGGTTATAACCCTTGAGGCAGATTTTGCCAAACCCTGTTTTCCTAGCAGGGACTTAAAAAAAAATTCCAAGTCCTCTTACTATTTTTTTGAGGTGCTACTCTAATTTCCAAGAATCCTGTATCTGTTGTGTTTTGAAATCACCTATGTTTGTGTAGCTGTTGGCTAATAGGATTTTATTAAATTATGCTTCAACTTCCGATAATGAAATATCACTTGCAACCTGATACTCTGAGGTACAGCTCACAATTTATACAAGATAGGGTAGCCCTGCCAGCCAGTGTCACATCCTGTGAGTTAGGTTCACTAAAGAATTGAATTTGATCTCGGTTTTCTCATGAACCATGGGCCATGGGGTTTTTAAATCAAGTTTCTACAAAAAACAGGGAGCCACAGAAAAATTTGTGTTTGCTGGAATCGATGGTTAGTTTCTTCAGGTGTAGGTAGGGATTGATGGGGGCAGGTGTGACGTTTTTGAGTGCTCATAATTGATAATAGTACTTCTAAGCTGAAACAACTAATTAAATTACACCATTACAAAAGATGATATCACTCTAGACCAGAGACAATTCTCTCTGAAATAAATATCCATAATTTTTACAGCCGAAATTTTTACTGTTAAATGTACCATAATAACTTTATTCAATTTCTCTTATGTGAGACAGGATCCACTTACCTCAAAAGGTTTGGAATTTTTGCCATCTTTTTACTTATACTAGGATCTTAATTCTTAAAAACAGCTTCTGTGATATTTAGGGAGTAACTAATTTTCTCATTTAAAGATCTTACCTTTATGTTGCACTTCTGTAGCAAGTTATTATAAATGAAGAAAAAAGTTATTAACCTGCATTTTTCCTGGTCCGGTCATTATACGTCAGGAATTATTGTTGTTCACTGCACTTTTAAGGAAAGATTTTATCAAAATCATTTATATTACCATAGCAGAACACGGAAACAATTTATTTTGTTTCTTCATGTGCCCAACCTCTCTGTCCATTTAAAAAAAATTAAAAAATGAATACATAAATGGAGAATTCAGATCTTTCACAAAAAAATAGACTGAAATGCTAGAGTTTCAAATAGCATTTGAGGGTATAAATTGATAGGGTTTTACACCAACACCAAAAGAAAAGCCAAATCAAAAAAAAACCCACAACAATTTCTGGATACATTTTCTCTGTGGAACTGCAAAGAATAATCAAGAAACATTACAGATCAAGTGTGAACCATAAAGGGGAAAGTGCTGCCTAGCAGTTCTCAGACCAGATCCAAGGAGCTTTTATTTTTCAGCAGCATGTATGTGTTTGATTTATTTTTTCTCCTTTTTTCAATAATAATGGCTAAAGCAGACAAAATCGGACTTTTAAACCTAGCCTAGATACTTTGCTTATTGACATAATAGATACTAGCTTGTGACTGGAAAATAAAAATCTTTTTTTTCTTAACTGGATGCAAGACACCCCAGTGTCTTGAAATCTAAATCTGTTAATATACAGAAGTTTTGTTAAAACATTTGTAAGATTCTTCATGTTAAGAATCTTAACAAGAGATCTCTACAGTCATTTTGTAAACCTCAATGTGGTAGAAATAAATGTTTAGTTAATTAAAGAAATAGGATACCCCAAAACTAGTTGGAGATATTAATAAACGAATATGCTTTTTCAGTTCAGAGAGTAAAAGGTGATGTTGGTAATGATTTTTTTGGGGGGAGGCTTTGGTGAACTTTTTGTGACAGGTTAAACTTTAACAAAGAAACTGCAGAGCTAGACTCAAAAATTACTAATGAGGTTTACTTACTAAAATATTAAGAAGTAGTTTTAAGTTTTTAAGTTTAAATCTGCCTTTCTAGCAGATTTAGTGTACCTGGTCAGATCTAAACCCAGGAAAATTAAAAGGTATGTAAGTTTAGTCTTACTTTTTTTCTCAATGTAACCACAGAGTTAGAGTTGTTGTCATGGCACTATTCCCTTCCCGTTTGAAACTTTTGGCTAAAATTGTATCATGGTCATGGGTCTCAAAACGAGCTCCCTTGAAAAGCAGGTTCACATTTTGAAATCTATCCAGCACGGTCCTTTGTGTACTTTTTCCATTGCAGAATCCTGGTCTGCTCTCTTATCAGTTGGAGTGCTGCATGCACCTTGGAGATGAATCATCCCTTGCCAAAAATTTGGCAGGGCCTGAAATGACTGGGAACAGATCCTATCTCTCATCCTCAGGGAAGGCTTGGGAACATCACTGTCCAGAGTCAGGTCCAGCTTCCCAGGGGCTTCCTGCACAGAGCCAAATGTGGGGGAGGAGATTGTGTTTAACACATGAATTTTAAAGCTAGTGCTTTCTTTTTCCCTCCCCACCACCTGCCTCAGGTAGTGTGTAAATGACAATGGATGAGCCCAGGACTTCCTCACTGCAAGGTAAGAATGTGAGAATTTGCTGCTCGTGGTGCTCTGCTCAGCTGCCCCTGCTCACCAGCTGCCCAATGGGAGTAGCAGTGAAAATATTTTGTGAAAAGGTGCTTCTTGGCACTACCAGATTTGAGTTGAAGTCTGTCTGTGCTGTTGCTTGGTGTAACATCAGCGGAGATGGTTGTGTTTGAACTGATTGAAGTTCCACTCTTAGCTGCCTTCCCAAAATATTATCTTCTTTGCTCGGTGTTTTGGGAAAAGATAGGTGGCCTTCTAACACTGCAATCTCATGGTTTTCTGAGTGAATGTGCTGTTTTAGCAACAAAATGCAATCTTTAGCATTTTATACACTTTGTCAACTTGAATCAAGTGCAATATTTTATCTTCGTGTTTTATAGAGTAGCTTCTGAAACTAGAAAAATTAATATTAGTAGTATTAATATTTGTATAAAACAGAAGGTGTGCACTGATGAATCAGTGAGTGGTTCAATGTTACACAGCACAGGCTCTGTGATGGAAAGTGATGTCCAAAACCTGAATCCATAATTGCTCCAGTGCAGTCAACCTCTGAGCATCTCTTTTGAGGCAGAAACTTCAAAATGCTTCCAACTATGATGCCACAGGTAATTTTAACTTCAGCATTTCAAATATCCCAAGTCAAACCTTGGAATTTTCCTCTAATCTTCACAGAGACAGTCTGCCATGAGAAATGAATTCTGAGGCATTTCCAACCCTCCAAAAGGGAGAAACACATCAGACACATCAGTTCATGCACATTTTAATCATGTTAATCACCCAGCATATTTGGCATTTTCTTAAGGCTAAAAAATATCACAATATGATTCATTTATATTGTAGGATACAGAGAAATTGCAGAAACTCAATCAGTCTGAAACAGAGATACTTCACTATCTCCATACTCTGAGGTGGCTGAAAGGCCATTTTTAAAATTCACAGATTGTGAGACGATACATGTTGCATTTTTTGTCATTCCAGGTGCCATCAGTGTACATCTCCACACATTTCTCTTTCCCATTGCCATTAGGCTCATGCTGGTGCCAGTTGATATAATTCAGAGGCATGCCATTTATGTACTTAAACTGACCTGAAGTCTCCCCCTTTCTAATGCCCAAGTAAGCATATTGGTTATACTGTTTCACAATGTCCATAATAGCTTTATTCTCCTCCTCATTCTTGGGAGCTGCAAGAGTTCCTCCAACCTCTTCGCAGGATTGTAGTGCAGCTGCAAAATCAGCTTTCTTCCCATTGCTAGCAAGCATTTTCTCTCCTACTTTTCTTATTTTCCCATTCAAAGCAAGTGCTGAAACATGAAAAGAGTTAGCTTTGTAAATTTTCTATGGCATACTGATGTAAAAGCAAAGAAAGAGAAATCAAGAGATGAAGAGAAAACCAGAAATGTTAGGAGAAACAGAGGGAAAAATTGAGAGCAAAGGATGTAGAAAAATAAAGATCTTTAATTTTACCCTTTCACTGACTGTTCACTAGATATATTTTGCTGCTTGTCTCCAATACAAGGATGTCCCACCAACCCCTGCTAAATATCAACCCTGTTATGTTTTGTGTACTTTCTGAAGAAGATCAGTGCGTTTCAGCAGCTGAAGCATGGGAAACAGAAATTATAATTGTTTTGTGAATCCCTTTTCAGCACAAAACAATTTGCCACCTTTAACAATCTGGTTGCTGATAGATAAAAGTGGGACAAGACAGGGTTTCCATGAATCCATGTAGAAAGTGCAACATCAGGTAGTTGGAGTATTTTTAAAAATAAACCCAATTTGAATAAATGTGCATTATGATTGCAAAGAGGGATCTGCTTCCCTCCAGGGAAACAAGAATCCTGACTTCCCCTGCTTTGAAGGAGAAAACAGAGTTTTGGGATGTAGTACCCTTTCCAAGTGCAGTTTCCTTCCTGCAAGTCGTGATTCTGTGACTAACTTTGCCTATTGCACTTAAAATTGATTGTGAGCTGAAAAAGTAACAAGGGGAAGAATTACCAGCCTCAAGTCGGAAAAGTCGGTGTTTCAAATTTGCTAAAGCACTGTGCTGTTTGGTGGTGGCCAGAGAATCAGGCAGACCTATGCAGATAAAAACACAAGTTGTACCATCAAGCAAAGCTAGGCTGTGCTGCTAGGAACAATCCCCTGGATAAAACCAATTATTTTCCAGAACTAACTTGCAAATGGTATCTTTTAACATCAGCAAGTGTAAAATAAATATTTTCCCAATATTTTTTCACATTATTGTTATTAATCTATATTAAAGTAAACTAACAAAAACATCCAATCCTCTGAAATTCTGATAATTCCTCTCTGCAGAGAAGAAATGGAAGCTTTATAGGTTGAAGGCTTTTGTTATAGTTTTATCTATATAAATGTGGAATGTGCTTTTTTCCATATATATGTGAAACTGGCTTTGCCAAAGAGAATTAGTTCCATTCTACAAATTGGCAGTGAACAGGGATGAGGGATATGAGGAGGTACTTTGAGGATGATACATGAGGGATACTTTGAGGAGGAAACAGTTTTTTATGGTACCATGTGGTTTTCTTTTTAAAGTTCTGGGTGTATGCTTTGTGTTTATCTTACTTTTTTGGATGCCATAAACAGTGGTAGTGGAAGGTTTCTGGATAGTGTGAAATACATCCAGCACTGCCTGCTAAAGATGGGAACCCACTGTCAAGGTAGATTCTTTTTTTCATACCACTTTACACAGGTAACAGAGGTCCTACATGTAGAATAAAGCCACTAATGTACTCCCATGATCATAATCCACTACTCACAACTGAAACAAACAGCAATGTAGAAGAACAAAACATTACTGCATCCTCAAGCTGCAACATTGCAACTCTTACTGCACTTCACAATCCATTAAAAAAACCCCAAACATATTTGTCTTAATACAGGGAGTCTGGGAATAATTCTGAATTCTGATAGTGCTTTAGCCTTGCCATCAGACCTGGAGAAAGCATTTCTACATGTATGTGTGTATATATATATATATATATATATATATATATATGTATGTATGTATGTATGTACGTACGTACGTACGTACGTACGTATGTGTGTATATGATATGTATATATTAACATTCTAACATACAAATATTATATATATGTATAATATTTATATGTTAGAGTGTTGATAACCTGTTCAATTCCCCTCTTCCCCCAGAAGGGAGAGGAGACCTGTTTTTTTGAAAAACATTAAACTGCCCCTTTCTTCCATTTTCTTTTCCTTCCTGTGCTTAACACATCTGCTTCGTCGAGAGCACATGTCCTTCTGTTTTATCTGTTTCTAGTCATGCAGCCTTCGTGGCATGGGTCTCTTGCAAAAGAGGCGAGTTTGCTTACCTTTCAGACCATCTCTTCCAGGGATACCAGGTAGCCCAGAAATTCCTGGACATTTACTCAATGCATGGCAAGTCACTAACAAAGCAGCCAGTGCTATGAGGGTGTAGGATGAATAAGACAACATGATTTCTCAAGCCAGCTGTGAAAAAACCCCACACATTTGTCAGGCAATACTCTGTAAGAAATTGTTTACACAGCTACACACCCCATCATCCCTTCTTGAAATTGACATTATTTCCTTGTTTAAATAAAGTTTATAGTTCAGGTGTAAGAGATTTCCCAGATTTATTTTGCAACCATTGTGTAGTTTACATAGAAAACTCTTTCTAGACTGATAAACTTGGAGTAGTGAAGATAAATGATCCTTTACCCTGTCACTGACTATTTGTTGGATTAATCCTTGAGAAATGATAGAGGTAACTGATGACACTTAAGCCATTAGTTGCCTACAAGGACTATAATCACTCAATGATGCATAGGATGGTAACCTGAAAGGTAAATCTGTTACAGTGGAAGCTGTAATGTTTGGGAGATTGTTAAAGCACAACACTATCTAAGCACATTTATTTGGCATAAACTGATACTATTTTATACATGGGCAAAACTTTACAGCTCAATTGACATTCCTATCCTGTTTTGAATAAAATTCCACAAGCTTGAAAATGTGAGTTAATCTTGTAGAAAATGCATTTTTGCTGGTTGGCAATGGGTTTATTCATCTTATTTTATCCCTACAGATAAAACAATAAGTAGCGTTATAATCTTAGTGCTGAGCTACCGTGACTGAAAAGCATTTTAAAACTGTGTATTGTGGGTTTACAGCAGACAGTGTGCCGTGCAGCTGTGAAACCTGAAGCACTATAAGATCCTATGACACAGAAATATCCAGTTATTGACATCATTCTGTTAAACTAACAGGACATAAACAGAAAGGTTCAAGATGCCAGAATGGGTATCCATTTCCAATGGGGTGATGCTCATGGGTTGACTCATACAAAGTAAACAATTTTATATCCATTATTTCACTTTTCTATTGGCAATAAGAGGATCCTGTACCTGCTCTCTCTTAAAAACTTCTATCTTTAAAAAAGAAAAATCAGCACTTACAAGTAGTAGGTTCTAATATGGCTCCACTTAAAGTTTAAAATAAAAACTTGGTAGGCTTGAATGCTGTAAGATTGCTAACACCTAGGTTCATCAGCTATAACAAGGTATTACATTTCAAAGTATATATGCCAAGTGGAATCAGAATATCAGTCTAATGTCATTTGCTTAATAGGTGAGCTTTTAAAAGAAAAAGCCTTGTTTATATCTTCCATACTGACTCTGTTATAGAAGACTTTTGAGGTCATTTTTAATCTGCATCAATAGCAACTTGTTTTTCTAGGGGAATGTCTTACCAAAGTCAATTTGATGCAACATACCCTTGAAGATACAAATAAGCAATTTTGTCATAAATTTGCAGCACATAGGATCTGTTTAACTAATAGCAGTATTAGTCAAGAACTTGCGCTTTAAAGAACATAAAATCAAATCCACCTGAGAACATATGAGCAGTATTAAAGGTGCTGTTGAGTTTTGTTTGTTGAATCTGAAGCATCCCAAGTTATTTTCCCTTCATTGAAGGCCAGCAGACACCTCTAGAAACACTGGACAGTGGCTCAGAGAGAGCAGATTATTAAAGACCCTAACAGAAACCTACCTTAGGTGGCTAGGAGTACTCACATCCTTGAGATAAGGGATTGCAATTACAACATGTACCCTTTGCCTGGTGATGATCATTCAGGGAATTACATTTGAATGGACTACTGCATCCAGCTCATAATTGGATTATGATGCAGAGTCAGACTCCTGATCAGTTATATAGCAAAATTGAAAAAGCACAGCTCTTCAGTTTCAATACAGTTTTAATGACCTTCATCAGTCATTACTATCTAGTGGCCTTCAGGCATCTCCTTATCTACTAAAATTGCTAGTATAAGCAAAGTAAAAAATTACTAATAAAGGGAAACTTAATTTTAGAATGTAAATATGACCACAAAAATCAAAAGGGATGGGTTTCCCTTCTAGCTGAAATTCCTTGTGATTTATTAAAAGGAAATTCAACTTACCCTTCTGCTTCAAAGTGAAATGAAAAAGCAGTTCACACAAATCTCCTTTATATAGTGTTGTGTTTGTTAAATGATATGGCTGAAGTGGAGACTGAATACTGAAGCCACGAATGAGCTTTTTCAGTTTTGCTCACATCCTTGTTATGCAAATATTGAGTTCAGTTTTAAGGGTTGAGAAATTTATTATTTTTTTTCAACAAAATAAAGCCAAAGTTGTAGAAAATACAATCCAGAACTAATAGACATCCCCAGATTTATGGACACAAAAAACATTAAAAAAATAAAGTAACTTCCAGCAATTCTAGGCAATACTTTAAAACTGTTTGTTGTTTTATAAAAGTCAAAAATGGCAGATGACCATCAGTGGCTCTTGTAAAAGGAAAGATGCTCTTGTGGTTAATCTTAAGGAAACCTGGTGCCTTCCAGATAGTCTGACCCAGTAATCAGAATTCTAAACTTGTCCTCCCCTTTCTGTATCTGATGTGCTTATCTTACCTTAATATAGTTTTCTAGCTATGTGTTTGAATGCTCAGTGTTTCCATGAGCTTCTGGTCTCCTTTGCACTACAAGACAGCTGATCCTGTCTTGGTCAGAGATGGACCTTGAAAAAAATCTGCATACATGCACAAAATTCTCAAGTGGATATCATTTTCAAGAAAAAAAGAAACCAGAGGTTTTGCTCCTCATTTCCCAGAAATAAATATTGGGATTTTGTAACTTCTTTCTGGTTCTGATGTCTTCTACTTTAGAATGTTTGATCCTAGATGGGGTTTGTTTTATAAACTTCAGCAAGCCAACACATCTATGTCTCACCTGAGAGACAGAAATACCTCAGCTTCACAGTTTTTCTGTGTTTTGTCAGTTTTTGTCAGTTTATACTGTGGCCTCCTCAGGATAGGATGTTTTCTATTTTACATTTGCATTGTACTAAAACTATATAAGCTTTGTGATCGTCCCTAATAATAATGTTATTCTTTCTGAATAATTCCAGCAGGATTCACAAGCTAACATCTTTAGGCTCCCTGTTCAGCAGTTAGAGATGTTTAATTTCAACTGGCTGACCTAGCCAAGATAAAATACCAAAGCAGAAGATACATTTAGGGTCCCCCTTAGACGTAGTGCAGGCAACTTAAATCCACTTCCTTTCACAACTGTGAGCCTTGTCCTGCAGATAAAAGTGCCCGGCATGTTTACACTCACAAAGGTTTCTTACAGACAATCTATCTTCAAAGTCCTTCCTCTAGCAGATGGGCAGCAGAGCTTTGGATGCAGATTAGTCCTTTTACAAAACCTCTCACACCTCCAATGGAAACTATTTCTCTCTGTAGTCCAGATGAGGTAGATGTAAAAAAAAGTAGTTTTGAGTGCATAAGATGTGGATTAGACAGTACCCAACAGATAAATTTTTTTTTTTTTTTTTTTTTTTTTTCAATTTCTGTTGCAGTTTGGAAATAGCACAGATACCAGACAATTGAGCACTGGCAAAGACACAGGTAATTCTGTTTCTGGATGGCAGCAGACCTCTGGAGTACATGGGAAATTTCTTCAATTCCAGAATAAGATGGAACTTAATGGATCCAGATTTTGACAAGCAATATTTTGAATTCCCAAGTTCTTGGGAATGTTACCACAACAAACTCTCCTACAGATCCAATTTCTGGGCAGCTCTGCAACAGTTGTAAGGGATAGATTTTCTGCTGCATCATTGCATATCCATGCAGCTCTAATACATGAACATGACAAGTCTCTGGAGATTTGTACTGTTTCTTCCACCTGATACAGTTTATATTATAAAAAAAAAAAATTAAAGAATTAAAAGCATTAACCAGGGAGATCAGTAAAGCTCCACTAGCTATAATCTCTGTCCATTTATGAAAGTGTGTGGCATGAGTAAGACATGGCTTATGATCCAGTAAAACCTTATTAATTATTACATTTTACCAAAACTTTTGAAGAAAGATCCATTTGATAAGAGTTGTTCTCCTGTGAGTCAGATCATACTGACACAATGGAATCTGATAAGAAATCTAAGACATAATCCAACGTGACAGATTACTTAGTCAATAGATTTACTTTCCTTAGTTATGCAGCAGAGATTGAGGGGAAAAAAACATATTCAAACAAGGAAGAAAGAAAGTAAATATTTTTTCTGCCACCTAGAATCCCTGTAGAATAGCTGCAAGGATGGGAATTCTGAAATTTGCAGGTGGACCTGTGTGGTAATGGCTGAAGGTCTTTAGCTGGGAAACACCCACAAAACTCAGCCAGGGAACTTTACTGGTGTCAGTGGGCCCCAGGTACTGCATACTTCTTTCTATCATTAAGAAGAACCATAAAAATATTAAATATACTGTGCTGCCAGTGAATTAAACCCAAACCCTGCTCAACTATCAGCAAAGGAGAACTTGAGGGAAAAAAGGAATCAGATTTTCAAGATGTCATATAGCCAAAAAGACTGTTTTTTTCTATAAGGTTCTGCGTGGTACCCTCAAAAATTGTCTGCCAAGGGGGTGTCAGAATCAGAACTGATTTTATACAGCTTTCAAGCCTCTCATTTGCTGTTTTCAAGAGAGCTGATTGCTACCCAATTACAATAACTTATCATATCCTGATCTGTGTAAAGCTGTGCCATGCTCTTTCACATTAAATAGTGATGTACAGCCTTGCTGTACATTTAAATTATTGTGGCACAATAATTTAAAATGTGTCACTGTGCTGCAAGTTCCTGATATTGACTCTCTGAGCAAGTCCTTGGCACAGCATCTGTGTGGTAAACAGGTGTGGTCAGTTCTCCATGTTTACCTCTTTAAAAAAAACAGTCATTTTTTATATTTGTTTAGTATTTCCACTGTAATTTATTTGCTGAGCTTTAAATCATACAGGGTTAAGTGTCTACAGTTAGTTTTGAGAGTGCTCATTGGCATCAGCTTAAGACTTCATCAGAAATATGGGGCACTAAACATGTGTCGCCTCTTAGGTCATGAAACAATCCAGGAGGTGAAGTATTACCTGCAGCCCTCCTGCAATTTAATTTTATTGACACAAAACCAAACAAAAATATGGGAAGTTCAACAGTGCCCGCCTTTGGAAAACAAGAAACACTGATAAAATAGTTTGCATGCTAATTTACAGAGCACTGATGCAGGAATGGGAGGAAAAAAATGTAGGCAGCGTGGCACTTTACACACTGCTAATACTGGAAGAAAATTCTGCTGTGTTTGCCCTAGACCTTATCTTGAGGATAAACATCTTACAGGAAGAATGTAATTAAAGATGAGTCATGTTTATATTTATGAAAAAACATGGAATCAGTGAGATGCTGTCAGCTCAATTATACACTTATTTTGGGGAGTGGATCCCAAGGAGATTTCTAGGTTTAACTGTACACAGGTGGATGGAGACAAAGAAGGAATACTGAATATAGATCATGAGTTTCCAAAAAGAGGACAGCAGAGATGGGGTACAGAGCTTGGAACATTGGATTTTAAAGAGCTGGCTTCACCAGACTGAACTGAACAGCCCTTGCAAAGCCTTGTTCTTCCAAAGTACATAAAGCTTAGGATAAAAGTAAATAAGAAGAAAAGGAAAATAAAAGAAATAGAGAGAAAAAAAAAAAAAGAGAAAGGCTTCAAGCAGACCCCAAATCCCTTTCTCTCTATCAATTTTATATTCTAGGAAAAGCAATTCAAACTTTGCTATCAAGAAAAGAGGTGACCAGGATTTTAGGTTTTTAATAAAAAAGTCATGGTTCTCTCCTGCCAAAGAACTTGTGCGTTAAACCTGTGTTAACAGAACTACTTGGCCTTTGCTTTCAGATTATATTAGCTTCTTTCTCTCTCATATATTTGAAATAATTGATTTAAACTACATATATCAAAGTGGTCTCCTGGGCTTTATGAAAACGGTAGGCAAGTTGCTAGAGTCAAATCTTTTTGACTGAATTATTTTTTCTATGCCTTGAATTAAAAAAGGAGAAAAACCAACCAGAGCACATCAAAACAGAGGCATCAAGCAGTTCTTGCTTTGACAATAACAGATTTTTAGACACAGCCTTCTTCCTTCCTTTGGCAGGACAAGTGCTCTCCTCTTCTCCCTTCCCATATTCTTTATCCAGGCTGAGTAAAAATTTTGACTGTACTGCAATCAGCTTCTGTATTGTCCTTTCATAAACAAACAGAAACCAGAAATATTTCACTCTAAAGTCACAACCTAGTAATGTTTTCAAGTCTGTTTCTTACCTGTTTCAGAGCTAGAATAACTAGAGAGATAGTATTCCTAGGATCACTGAGGAACCCTGGTTTTTTTTTTCCCTCAGATCATCAATTCCCCTTTTTATCCTGTAGGACACATTACTAACTCTAATTCCTCCTTGCATCTTCTGCTCCAAGTATCCCTCTTACAGGAATGCTACATAACAGCATGGGATGATTCCTAATCTTTGTTCAACAACACAGCAAAATTACTCACTGCAATGCGAGTTAGGTGTGTCATGGTGGAGTAAATATTGCCTTCTTCTACTGGAAACAGTGCAAAGAGTAATGCTGGAGGTGTCCTGCCACTTTGTGTTCCCATAGAGATGAACTAGACTGTTTACCTCCCATCCAAAGTGGTAATGGGAAGCAATTTATGCTTGGACAGCCACTGGCTAACATTGCCTTGGAAACGTGTGCTTGCAATTCATATCTTGCCCTTATAAATAGCCACCTGGCTCTTGTTATCAATTTAAAATAATCTAGCTTGCTGATAGAAAGAAAATCCTGCCAAACTCCTGTTATGTTGTTATTGCTGGGAAATGGGTACGTAAAGTCTTGTTGATAAATGTTAGAACATATGTATCCAAAAACATTGTCAACGTTTTATTTGTAATTGAAATTCAAAGTCCTTGGGAGAAACTTGTTGAAAACACATGGCAGAAAATACAGAGCAGCAAAGGAAAATAATAAACTCACCACGCTGCTGTTTAGGTCTGATGATCACAGTGAAATGAAGCCGCTTTGTATTTTACTGAAGGGACAAGACCATTAATGAATTCCCAGCAAACACCACCTATTGTAGTTTTTATTGCTGTTATGAGCTGAAAATTAAGAGGCGTTAAAGAATTCCGTTTTTCACAGATTTTTTCAGGAGAGTGAACACAAAATTCTCTGTGTTTTACCTGATCATGTTGTTGGAAGCACGCAGAGCTTAACCTACCAAATCTGCTTCTCTTGCACATGTTTAGATTCCAATTTGTGCAAAAGCAGAGGAGCATTTTATAGCAGACAGCCAGTAAAGTACTTCATCAATGCCCTGAAAAGCAGATATCCTGATGGGTTGGTGAGGCCCAGCCCTGCATCCACCCAGCTCCTGCAATTCCATGTGGTAGCTCTGTGCTTCATCCCTGGGGGAGCAGCTCTCAGTCCCCAGGCTGGGGGCTCAGACAGCAGTGTCTGAACTGAGCTGGAGTGCTGACATGCAAAGGAAAGGCCTTTAAGTGCCCAAGGAAGCAGATTAATCTCCTTACCTTTTACTGACACATCTCAGCTGACTTGAAACTACGTAAGGTGCAGTTACTGCAGATGCTTCCATGCAGAAGTGTTCTTGGGGGGGTTCCTGCACGGGTAAACGAGAAAAGCTCTATTTAAAGCCCCTTGAAGTTTCATCTAATAGATAAAAACAAGGAACAGATGAAGGCTCAAAGAAATAGAAATAAAGCAAACGGGAACAAGCAGAGTTCTACACCCTCAGATTCTCTCCCAAGAGATGGGAAGATCTTGAATGTTGCCTGAGGCCGAGATGATTCAAACTGAAATTGTTTAGTAGGTTATTAAAACACAGCAGACTTAACTTGAATGACAAATCAAAGGGAATGTTTAATAACTCTGAGAAATGTAATAACCATGAATGTCAACTACTTAACTAATAAAATAAAATTTTGTTATTCCATGGGGGTCACCCCCTTACAACCCTTATAGTAGCTTTATATGTTGTTTTGAAGATTAAACACTATTTTTGTTAGTAAGACAAGAGAAACTCTACACAACTATTAATAATTATTTCAGCTACCTATTCTAGTATAAAATATACCTTTTATAGTGCAATGAAAGTACTCATTATATTTATTTATACATTAGTTTTGGCACTCCACTTGGATTTGAGGACTCATTCTAGGCAGACAGAAACAGGCTTATTTCCCAGGAGTGATAATCTACACAAGAACTCTTCAAACACGCTGATTTTTCCAGTAGTCTCCTTGTTTGTCTGCCTTACTAGACTGTCTCAGGGACCCAAGCTAGAAAACAGGTTTTCCCCACCAGTGCCTGCGTTCAGCCCCATGCACAGCCCAGCCTGCTGGACACAATGGAGTGCCTCTTTCACAAGGTCAGGCCATTGCCATTGTCCCCATGGAATCCTCTGAAGCTGAAGTGATTTTAAGTATTAAATTCTAAAATTTAGTTTGCAAAACCTGGAGAATAACTGTGGTCCTCAATGTTTTGGTACCAGTGTCACCATGCTGGTAGTACATTGCATTTCTCTAGCCCCTATTTTCCCACACAAATGGGGCCCAAATGTTTAATGACTGCCATCTCTTATGCTTTTTTTACCTTTCCTGAGGAACATACTTTGTGACTGTTACAGAGATAAACGATGTAAACTATAATATTTTCAACAACTCAAACAGTTTGCCAGAATAAAGACCAAATTCAGAACTCTTTTGAGAGTATTTGGCAAAAATAAACTTTAGGACTGCAGTATTCAAAACTGGAGAGCTCCCAGCAACTTGAGACAGAGAGTAATATGCAATTTTCAGTGAAGAGATATATAATACACTTAAGCACAGTAGACACATTTGAAATATTTCTTAAATAGCTTTTGTAACTGCTATTGTGTGAGGAGCTGAAAACTTTTCTTGTCATCCAATCCTGCCATATTGTTGCCAGCACTTAGTCCCCACTTATTAAAAATACAGCTTTTACTTTAAGATAGAATTTAAAGCATAGTGTTAGAAGGAAACTAACTCTTCCATTTTGCTTGTAGAACTTTTCCATTGAAAGGCTTTTAACTTTTTTTACCATTAGTCATGAAAGCTAGAAATGCACTTCACTCATGGAAAAGAAAAATTAATTTTCCCAAGGGTGGCAATTGCAGCTTGAAGCTAAATACCATGTAGTAGAAAATAACAACCCACAGAGGATAATCAGAAGTGTCAAGATAATATTTGCTCCACTAGTTTTTGATGCATAAATGAAAGATCTACTTAGCAGGCTTAGAAAGTACCATAAATACCTTCCTTTTTCCACTTTAGCTGCAGCTCTAGAATAAAAAGGTAAAGAGGTAAAAGGACTTGAAATGTACATCACTTCCTCTTGTCTTTACCATGCCTCTGTGAATAAGTATGGTTGCTTTGGCAGGGTGGAGAGGGTGTGAGGGGATAGAGAAGTTAAAAGCTTGTGAGTACTGATCAAACCACTTCTGAATAGGACACCTTTAACAGAGGTGTCACTGGATACATAAAGTGTGAGACAGGAGAGTCTCACAAGAGAGTAACTAATGGAGACATTATGATTTTGCTGAGGAGGTTTTGGGATTTCCAATTAAATTTGGTGAAAAGCTGTGTCCATCTCAGCTAAAGAAGCTTGTATGATTTAACTTCTCTTACATCAAAAGAAAACTTTGAATTATAAATATGCTTCGGTATAATTCTTGGGGCAGGATGGAAATTTGCATAGAACTTCTTTTTCTACATAGCTGAAGCACAAGGCAAAGGTGGCCAAGCATTGTAACACAACTATGCAGGTGGGAAGAAGGGGAAAAGATTCTGTTCAGCAATCTCCCAAGTAAGCCCAGAAATCCTGATGAGGAAAGGTGCAATGAAACCCTGAAATTCAGGCTGTGCACAGCTGAGCTGGTGCAGGGCTGTTTGCACGAAGCCCAGTGTAGCAATCTCAGACTCTGAAATCAGACTCCTAAATGTGGGTCGACAGCTGCTCTCACATTCTGTGTATTTAGTCCAGCTGCCTGAAATTTTATCTGAATTTAAACACCCTGGAAGAGGGTGCCAACCAGCTGGACACTGTAGAGTCTTCCTCCCACTGCAAATATGCCAGAAGTTTCTTGCAGAATTAACACACAAGCTCAGCTCTGAGGGACATACTGTGCCACTAGCTGAAGTCATAAACAAACCAGAGCTCACAGAAAGCCAGGAAAAAGCGCTTACAACAGTCTAACCTGAAGCACTGAACTAAACATCTCAAGCTACTCATGTCTGAATCTTCACTGGGGTCACAGGCCATAAAAAGAGATTTTAACTGCAGGTGCCTCAGGAAAAGGTCAGTCATGCTAGAGAGAGTGCAGAGTATCCAGTCATGCTGCTGGTGTTAAGAGTTTTAACAGAGCTTAAAAGAGACTCAAGACTGTACCTAGGTTTCCAGACAGTCTTGCATTATTTATCCCCCTGAGCATTTCTGGCCAAACTGCAACCCAGGAATCATTTTTCACTCCTTAGGTCTCCAGTTGCTAAGCAAGAGAGTAGAGCCATTTGGCAGTGCTAAAGTCACAGCCCCCTGCATAAAGCTTCTCCTCTGCATGTTTGGACTGAAGAGTTTGGTGCCTTCATGAGAGGAAACGAGCCACAGCAAAGAACACACTTCTCCTCTGCTCTAACTATACATTAACCACCTGCTCCCCCATATTTATGTGTTATGAGGAAAAAATAAAGCAGTAAGTATGAGCTACTACTGATTGAATGGCTTCCTGTTTGCACCTTGTAGTTTCCACTGAAAATTGCCACTTGAAAACTAAAGAGAATGAAAAGAGCTTTTAAATGATTATGTTTTTTTGCATGTGACAGGATAGCTCTTCCTGAGCCTGTACTTAACCTGAAATTGTGTTTTAGAAAGATAAACCCAGCAGCTGATTAACAAATGCTGCTTTCATCCTGAATTACTTAGAAGCTCTGTGGAGGTTATATTAGCACCCTATGAGTTGGTTCTAATCAGGGACATAACAGCAAATACAGATTAGTTTATAATTAATGCAAAATTAAGTGATCATCAGGGATGCTGATTTAAGCCTCCTGGAAGACAATAGACCACAATTTCAAACTTTTTGTTTAGCACTTACTGAAGAAAGGTGTTCCTCAAGGAAGAAAGGGAGTCCCTAACACAAATGATGAAAAAGATCAGAACTTAGGGCGCATCTGATAACACCTTGCTGAATTTAAAAGTTTCAAATAAATTGACTTAGTAAGAGCTCATTTTCTATTTCTAGGTGTGGTTCCTGCCCTGTGGGCTTTTGTCCAGCCTGAGATTATCCTGCTCCTACACAATAGCCTTCTAAGCTGTCAGATTCCAGCATCACTACTATGGTGCGCCTCTGAGCATTGGTTCAGGACAGGAGAGTTTACCAGATAAGCCCAGACCAGCAGAGCTACACTTGCACTTGCACAGCTGCTTTTCCAGGGCATCTCTTTTCCAGCAGAGGTGGATTTTCACCAGTGTAATAAAGAGCAGTTTGATTTTCCCGAGCACAGGAGGTGTTACAGTTGGGGGAGCATTTCCCTTGAGATGTTTTACACCGGAGTAAACGTACAGGACAGAAAATGCTGCAAATGAGAAGTGACACCAGAATGTAACCCAAAAGCTTAAGGACTGGGAGCTTATTTCAAGAATTACAGCTCAGATTTTCTATAGACCAAATCCTTGCTGGGGCCAAAGATGCCTTTCCCATACACAGCCTTGTTAGAGAGCTAATTAGCTGGTAATTTTGGGCTATAGAAATCTGGGTGTACAATGGGAATGTTTTCCTATTTTGCTTCTGTGAACGTCCAATGTACTTCCAGTGAACTTCTTAGCATAAGAATACTTTTGCACTTACCTGCAAACCAGTTTGTGTTTTGCATAGATGCCATTTGAATGAAGCACAGTACTCTCTGAAAATAAACATTGACTTAGGGTTACAAGAAGCTTCATAAATTTCGCAACTCTTGGATATTTTCTGGGAAAAAATAATGCACTAAATCAGTCTAAATTACACTTGAGAGCTGAACTCCTGAGAAAGTGGCTGATATGGCAATCAGGAATAGTATTTCTAAAAAAAAAAAGAGTTGAAAGAAAACAACCATTCATATCTTCAAAATACTACTTTTTTTTTTTTTTTTTTTTTTAATTAAATCAGTAGTTTAATCATTGCAACCTACTGGCTGCTGCACTGGGGACAAAATACATCACTGCTCTTAGTCCAGCTCCAGATGAAATGGTCTCAAAACATTTCACAGTGTTTTTTGACAGACTTACACAATCATTCCAAATGAATGCAATGGAGACTGAATTATCTCTGATCCCTAAGCCCAAATACGTCTTTTAAATATTACACCATTCCCTGTGTTTTTAGGTAATAAATATTGATTAAAACCTTCCAGGCAAAATTTTAATGTTCTGTTTTTCATAGCTGCAGGACACCAATTAATGCAGAAAAAGAATGCAGCTCACTTGAGAACTGCAAAGATACTTTGACAGTAATGACAAGGAAGGCATGAAACAGATCAACAGATAAATCATACTCTGGAAAATTCATATCCTTTACCAATTTCAGTAATTGCTTTTTTGCTGTACCTGTATAAACCTAGTGCAGAGAAAATAAATGTCATTACTTATAAAGGTAGACAGGGAATTAGGCAATGAAAATAACAGCTATAAAACAGATGAGCTGGGCATCAGATGCTCCTCTGTACAGACACATTCCTATGAATGTTATGGACCCATGGGTCCATACCTTGCCAGTGTAGCCACAATCCTTCTCTCCATAGAGGCACTTAGCTTAAACTAAGTGGAAGACAAATTTGAAAATCTGTTCCTCCATGGTTAAACACTCACAGCCTTCAATGCAAACATTTTTCTAATTGTCAAACTTGTAGTACTGGGCTTTTTTGTCATGGTATTCACCCATTCCTAGTTAATAGAGTCCATAATTGGGGTTTTGTAGTTCACTTGAAGTGAAAGAAACTCCCATCAAGAAAGTCATAAAAGCCTGTAGGATCACTAGTCTCACATTAAGGACCTTTGATAAATGGGGCCTTTTGCTTTTTTTTCTGCATGAGATAAATTCCACTTGGAGAACATTTCAGTAGCAGGCTCTTGTATTTAATTTAAGACAAAAAATTTTCTGCTTTCCACTGCACCTAAATCTTGATTTATATCTCTTGTACCTCAGCTGATGCCTGAAGATTGCTAGAAAACATCATCTTGTTCTCTTCTTGTGATTTTCTACTGCACACAAAGCAACTTGGCTGACTGGTTTACTGTTTTATTCCTCTTTGTAGTTACAGCACAATTCATTTTCCAATCACGTGGGAAGAGCAGCATGAAAATAGCTGAAACTTTAAAAAAAAAGATTTCCATGTCAGTAGCTACTGCAGTGGATTTCTGTACTCAGAGGATAAATACCACTCTAGGTTCTAAGTGATCATTATCAGTCAATTTTAGAACAAGAATAAAAGTTCCCCAGGAGCAAAGGCATTACTAAATACTGAAGAAACATAGAACTGAATGTGCTGTCCATTATTTACATCATAAAAGAATATATCAGAAGCAGCTTTTAGAGAGTAATCTCTCCAAGTTTACAGCTCAGCTCAAAGATGAAATAGAGACAAATTTTTGATTAGTTTCAGGGTTATTAAAAGATGCTGCCCTCATGCTGTGTTTATCAGGAACTCAGGCAGAAAGAACCACCAGCCTGCTGAGCATGCCATAACTTATTTCCCTTATACCACTAGAATAAGCACATTTTAATACATAATGATTGAAAATATGAAATCTCTATTTTACTAGGGGATTCAAAACTGAATGTCAAAGAGAGAACACTTAATAATACACCCTGTTTCTGGGTATTCCAGGCCCCTTTTAGGGGTACAGCACAAGCATATCCATCATTTTACCAGGCCAAGAAGTAAACTTACCTTTACATTATCTTTTTTGTGCCTATTCAGCCTCCAAAACCTGTGCTTTTGTTTCCAAAACAGTTACTTGTCTCTGCAAGTCATCAGTTACTGTAAGTGGGACTTAAGGCTGTTTAATTTAATAATTTATATTAAAACGACTGCACAACACCTGTCTCCAAGACGCTCCTGTAATCTGATGCCACGTGAAAGAGATATTTGGTTTCCAGAGCAGAAATCACTGTCCACACTGCAGATTTGTTTAGGGGATTTTTCCAACTGGGAGTGCCTTATCCCTGACCAAATTGAACACAGGCTTTGAACTCTCAGGGCTGCCAAAGTCATCTTCTGTTCAGAGGGAAAAGCCCAGTCTCAGAGGCAAAACACACATGAGAACATTTTAAAATTAATTAAAGTTGGAGTAAAAAACACATGAACAGGCAAAGAATGAGAGAAGAAAAAAATGCTGTTTATAATGTGAGCTAGAGGGCTTGGTATTTCACTCACAGAAAACAACAAGCTAGTGACTCATTCCACTTTCTTCCTCCAGATCTGTTGGGCAGCTCATCTCTTATGTAGCAGATGGTTTATTTTTCTGCTCCTCACACTTCTGGAATAACACCTTTCCTGAAATAGTGCTATAAGAATACCAGACACTAACACCAAATATATTTTGGAGAATATACTAGAAAGTTAAAAACCAGACTCATAGAAACCAAGAGAAATATTTTTCTTACTTCCATATTGTACTTTTAATCCTTTCTCTCCTTGTGGTTCTAAAGTTCCTTTTACTCCTGAAGGTCCCACTTTTCCAGGGAAACGCTATAGGCTTCTTGATTCTTTCTCTAGAATTCAACTTAAAATAAAAAACTGTTCAAATGTTTCCTAATTTTTTTCCCACTATGTTTTCTTAGTGTTTTGAGAGAGAGTACCAAACACTGACTCCTTTCCCCTTGCTCTTCAACATGCACACCCCCAGGAAAATAAAAAGTTCTCAAGAAAATCGAATGATTCCCGTGGAAAGCTTCATTTGCTAGGAAATGCACTACTTTTATGAAAAAAGCCTTTACTACCCCTACCTACGGCACTGAAAATCCAGTGAAATAAATGCCCTCAAGTTGCTGCAGAGATACAACTTCTCTTAAACCAGAGAGCCAATCTTGTTCAGCTGTAATCATCACAATATATGATCTAGAAAATGAGTTATGTCACAACATTATTAAGGATTCCTCACTGGAGTAGTTTGATGAAAGATACTGCTGGCTTTGTTTATTTCAACCATGGAATTGCAGAGGGCACACAGAGGAGTATGTGGACTAGAAGATGTCTATGCAGAATGTCAGTGTATGCCTCTGAAATTCAATGTCACAGTTCATATGAAATGATCATGTTGAGACACTCCTTTGTGGATGGAAAGCAAGTATCTAATTCCAAGGTTGCAGGTATACACATGATAACACAGATGGGATATGGTAAGAAAATATACAATTTCATATGTACTTATTAAGAGTTTGGGCAGAAACTGAATTGGCAACTTGGAAGAGAGCCTTCCTTGGTTCTGCCACATGACAGAAAGTATTTGTGGATCCATTTGCTGTTTGCAGCAGTGCATGAAAAAGTTACCTGACAAACTATATCTTGTGGGAATTCTGCTGTTGGGGCATAGAGAGTATGAAGCAATCAAGTTATGACCATCAGATTAGGAGGCAACTCTAGCAAGCATGATTTCTGGTTTTGAGAGCTGGCCCCTGGAAAGAGCAAGCAGTAATAATTTAGTAGGATATAATAGGAAGTGATTCAGAGTACAAACCGTACGATCAGATTAAAATCTCATTACATCTCTATTTTATGGGCCACTGTGAAAATGTATAATTTTTTTTTTTTTATTTATTAAATGCCAAGTATCTAGAGTAGCATTATAAATGCAGAAAGCATGTTCAGCTTCCTGAAATTGTGCAGAGCCTACAAAAGGCTAATGGGGCAGAAGAAAAAGAGAGAAGTAAAAAGACAAGATGAAAGATTGAAGGAGGCATGAAACAAAAGTAAAGGGATGATAAGGAATGTCAAAATTGCAGCATTGCTAAATGGTCACAGCTCTGTACCTGTTCACCCTTTGCACCTTTGGGACCATCTCTAGCTGGTAAGACACTGGCTGCAGGAGCACTACACTGAACTTCTGGGCAGGAATAAATTTTCTTCTCAGGTTTTTCTGTGCTAACTGAACTTATGTTAGCAGTGAAAGCCAAGGCATTGAAAGGATGAAAAAGAATCATTGCTAAGTCCACAGATCGGTGACAAATCAAACAGAACAATTTAATAAATTTCTCCATTTGAGTAATTTTAGGGGTTACCTGGGAAATACACTCCTGTCTTCAGGCAAAAAGGATAGTAGTGTCTGAATCCTGTCATATAGCCCTTGATTGTATCTGTACATTTTGAAACCTGAAAAGAAACAATCAAGCCTGTAACAGTCTCAAAGTCTTGAGGTCTAATGAAAATACCTAATATCACAACAGTCATTAATCCCACCATGCTACAAATTAATTTCAGTGTTTCATTCATCGTATGTCTAAATTTACAGAATTTATCTTCATGCCAAATTAATCATACAATATTCCAGTAGAGGATGAATCCTCAACAGCTCATTGTGTTTCTGCTGGAACTCTTCACACCTATCAGGTAATGCCTAAGCTCAAAGTGATTAAGTGCTTCCCTTATTAGAATCTCCATTAATTGCATGCACCCATACCTTAAAGGAAAAAAAGCCTAAGTATTTTTGAGCAGCAATGATCTGAATAACTCTCCTATTTCTCCTGTCAGACTTTGTATACTGAAAAGACACATTTCTCCTCAGTAGTGCTTCTCAGAGCGGAACTCCTTTTGGATTCCAAAAGATCTGCAATCCTTTGCTGCCCTCTCTGAGCAGAACAGCAGTAACAGATAGCAACATCATAAGGTAAAGCTCTGACAAACTGCACCACGGTTTTTGCCCTTGCTTTCAGTATGAGTGTCACTGTAAGGCAATCCGAGCCCATGTATTCTCTATAACTGAAAAAAAATCCCAAACAAAATTAAGCTATGACAAATGTGAGCTGGCAAAATTTTATAGTAAATAAGTCACACACTAAACTCAAGTGGCCTTAGATTCTCTTAATTTTTCCTAGTTCTATGAGCCAAAACAAAGAAGCCTTGGGAAACACCATTTGTTTGACAGATTTGGGTGACAAGAGAAAAATCAAATCCTGCATGAATTCTGCTACTCACCTCAATAATTTCTCTTTATTTTAAGCTTCGGAAAAGATTTCCCACAGAGAGCAGCTTCCCCTGTCAGCTTTCATCTGCTAGAGTACCATATAGAGTATAATCATTAGAATATTACTGTAAGAATGTTATAATTAGGATAAAAAGCAGAGGTTAAAGAGCACCATTTTTCTATATTCTTCTTTGTGCTTCCTCCATTAGGTTCCCATCAAAGTCTAGAGCAATGGTACACACTAAAATTAAATAAGGAAGGTATTTAGCTAACTAGTATAACAAACTTGAATTCTGGTTTATATTTCTTATCAAATTTCATGGATTCCAGACAGTTCTTAGCACCCTGCAAGGATTTCCTTCTGCTGATTTTCTGTACTATGTTAATTATCCCATACTAGGGAAGTTGACATTGCTGGTGTCTCCCTCAAAGGTAACAAGACAAAGCTCAAAATAAAAGAAAACTTGAAAACAAAATGTAAGCCTTCAGATAAGTCCACTCCCTGCAGAGATTCCGCCTCACACAAATCTCTGTTGGTTTTGCCAGCCAGGAGCTAAAATCTATTTACCTCCATAGTTTTCCAGGGTGCTCCAGTCCTTTATTCTAGAAGAGCCCAAGTGCCTGTTTGCACTTTGGCAAAATGGTGGCAGGTTTTCTTAGCAATTAAATCGTTTTCCAAAACAAGTGATGACAAATAGCACAAAAAAATGGCTTAGACTTAAAAAAAAAAAAAAAAAAAAAAAAGCAACAAATTTCTCACAAAAAAGAAGAAAACAGGTTTTGAAATCCATACTTATGTTTATAGAAGGGTAGAGAATTCCACATGGAAAATCACATTGTGTGAATTTAATGACAGTCTGTAAGTCCCAAGGCTTACACAGTTTGAGATTTCTCAGCAGAGATCAGAATTAGGCTTTCAAAGATGCCCTGAAATTTATATTTCAGAGGTAGCTAGTTAGGAAGGTCCTTTCCAAAGACAGATGTCTCAGGTAATTCATTTTTCCCCCTTAATACATGCTTTAAGCCATGATTCACTCAATGCAGGTAGCAGCAGAGAGGGGAACCTGGTGAGGCAGCAGGGAGTCCTATCTCCAGACCTAGTCTTGGAGGTGACAGCCCTTGGTTGACAGCCCAAAACCTGACAGCAGAGGAGAGTCCTGTCAAAATAAAGTCCTAGGAAACCTGTATTTACACACAGACTACTCAGGGGCAGAATGCTGTTGGACTGTGAGATTTCACCCTCCTGACAGTCCTCCCTGCCAGCTTGCTGGGGCAGCCTTCAAAAATCCCTCCTGACCATCACTTCTGCATCAACCTGCAGAGGATGCACGGCCTCAGCACAAATACTGATCCCAGCCAAGGAACCCTTCACCTCCCAACACATTTACCACACCAGTGCACAGTGAAGCCTTGCTGTGCCACCAGATTGCCTGGCAGTCAGCACAGCAGAGTGCTGGCAAGAAGAAATGAAATAGGAACCGTCTGAAGTTTAAGCATGAGGACAAGCCTGCCAAAACAAAAAGGTGTATCCTCCACATTTCTACTAGGGGCTGTTATTTTGCGCTTTGTTTTGGGAAGAGGTTGCTCACTGGCTTATCTCTGTCTTGCACAATCCTGGTGATTGCCTACCTCAGTCTTCCCACCCCTATTTACAGGGACTGCATATGACATTCTGGGGGCGAGCCCTTTGCTCTTTGCCTGGCCTTGGGCATATGTTGGCTATGGTACACTATAAATGAACAACTCAAGAATCAGCACAACTGCAGGCACTGAGTTTTGACTGTGAGGTTTTTCCCCTTTTTTTCAGTCAGTGGACACATTTTCTAGTCACCTAGAACAGGGAAGGCTATTTGGGGCC
Organism: Certhia americana; assembly: GCA_018697195.1. Classification (NCBI taxonomy): domain Eukaryota; kingdom Metazoa; phylum Chordata; class Aves; order Passeriformes; family Certhiidae; genus Certhia; species Certhia americana. The sequence goes on along the minus strand of CM031862.1, from coordinate 24,952,137 downwards.
TGGTTTACTGCAGTGACTGCCTTTCCTGCAACAGAGGAACACTGTCCAGCCAGCCACAGTACCATTGTGTGGACATGGAAAATACAGGAGCCAGAACAGTGTGTGCTGGGTAGCTCTGAAAAATTAATAACATAAAATTGAAAGCTGAGGAAGAGATGTTTCAGCAGTTTTGCTTGCAGAAAATTTCCTTACCAAGACTAAGTTCTGTTAGATGTTTCCAGTTGCAGAAATGAAAGCTCTCCATCCCTGCAGCAGTGTCAGAAGGGGTTTTGCTCCCAGGATCCCAGTTCTGGGGCTATTGTTCTCTGTTCTGGTGGCATCAGAGAAGTTATAGGCTGTCAGATTGTCTTGTGTCTTTCCCATTCAAGAGCTAGGATAAATTTAGTGTCAGTAAAAATATAATGAACACAACATTATAGTTCAGAGCAGTGCTACTTGTCAGACGTGATTTGATAGAAACATTGTAGAGCCAACATCATTAAAAAGAGATTTGGAATTAGAGATCTGTTGGGTTTTTTTTAAATAAGAAGCTGAAATTTCAATGCTGACCTTTGCTGTTTAGGTCAAGAAGCAGACATGGGATCTATGTGCTGTCAACACACAGCATCCAGGGCTCAACTTGTAACCTTGTAACCCACAAAAATATCTGGTTTGTTCTACGACTGTTGAACTTCCCTGGAGGCTGCTTGCTTGCAAAAGCAGAGGTATGAAGCAGACAGGATTGTCAGCAATTTCCCCACCCCTAGGTTCTCACCAGGTCAAGACACTACGTTGCTGAAACATAGTTCTTTCACAAAGCAGAAATTTTACTAAACCCTGCTAAACCCAGCATGTGAGAAACAAAATTTACAGAACTATTGTAAATATCTGCATTAAGCGACAAATAAAAATAATAAAGGCAAGTGGCTTAGTAGTCACAAACTATTAAATATTTTTCTTAACTAGGCTTGTAATTTCTTTTTCTATCTGCTTATCTCTATGTCTTCTCTTCCTCCTGAATTAGTTGCTTGTGATTCCAATTTTGCATGCAGACTTTCTCACTGTTTAGATCCTTGAATGCATCTTCTTTCTGCATACCATTCTTTTGGGGGAGTGGTCTTAGATCTGCATATTCTTGAATATGTAGTGAAACTCTGCAGATTTCCTGGGAGAAGGAAGCAGCTCAGCACAGAACATTTGGCTTTTGAAGTTTCAAACTTGCCTTTGGAGCCATCAGTTTTGAGGATTCTTCACCTGTAGCAATATCATGTGGGAATAACAGAAGTGGGAACTATACCCAATTATTTTCATCACAACATAGAAGGGTGACAGCTCCTAGACACTTGCAAAAGAATATATGGCGAAAGCACTGGATAGAAATGCACAGCTCCCTCACTGATCTGCTTTGATGTTGGACCATCAGAGTGCTTTCATTCTGAAACAAGGAGTTCACAAAGGGTTTCAAACTTTTCATTGAGACTATTAGAGACAGGATTAAAGACTTTTGAAGAACAAAACTCTAGGAATAACCTTGCTTCCGAAAAATTTCAGAGCAGGTATTATGGAGCACAATTCTTAATAGGTGCTCATACAGTGAGCATAATTAGAGCTCTTAGAAATATAAAAAATGGAAGCTGTCCTATGCAGGATCATTTTCTTGTGAATTAGTAATGATTTATCCCTTGCCTGTGTATCCTAGTACACATCCGTGCTTCTGCGCAATCAGAAGGATGGAGCAGAGCTGAAGCTCTCTATCTATTTCTTTTGACTTGTCAGCCTACTGAGGGGACTGTGCACATGAAGAGTTGATTTATGTTTTGTTTTCTATTCTGAAGTAGTCAACCCTCATTAATGATAAAATCTTCAAGTGTTCTGTGATTGCTTGGTATATTGAGAGCAAGGTAAAAGTATCAACAGCTTGTGAGGAAGTCAGGAATTTCTATAGTGGGAGACACTAGGAACAATGCCACAGGAATAACAGCCTGCAAGGCTGAGCATAATCTTGACAGAATCTGTAAAGAGAGTGAGACAATTCTGAAGCAGACTGTTGGAGTCAAGAATTCTGAGAAGTATTTCTCTGCATGTTTTGAGGGATCCAAACCTCCTGACAGACACTGTTTTTAACCTTTGTCCATGGAAAGGGCTTCCTAGGCTCTGGGATGTAGCAGAACTTTCAAGAATGTAGATTAGATACTAGCATAATATGTAGTTTATCACCGGGTGAGAATTTTAGATTTATGGGTTTGTTAGAATGGCAAGCAGATGAAGGCAACATGAAGGATCCATGTGGTTTTTAGGCTTCTTCCTTCTTCTTCATCTGCTCCATCTTCTGCTGTGAGGGTGGCACTTTCTGGTTGGTTTAGAGTAGAGACTGACTTTCTAACATGGATCATAGGTATTAGAAAATTATTGTAAGTACTGTACACGTAGTTTTTCATATAAAAGGAAACATCACCCTGAAGGTGTGAGATTTTGCCTTGAACTGACCAGCTGAGCAGACATCTGCTAGTCAGGAAAAGAATGTAACAGATAAGGAAAAATAAACAACCTTGGAAAACAGAAGAGATGACTCTCAACTCTTTCTTTGATCACTGGGCTGGAAGAAAAGGACTTTCTAAATCTCAGGAACTCAAAATACCCAAAAAACCCCAAGAGCAGACCAGACCAAAAAACCCAAGCAATCTGCTAAATTCACAGGAAGTTCTGTTTGAGATTCAAAGCTGACGATTCATGCAGGATCCCTCACTTGGGATACTGACTATTAACAACACCTGTACTGAGCTTCTTCTGCTCTTCTGAAAATCTGCTGAGTTTCCTGTCATCTAAGGTAAAAGACATGTGAGCTTTAAAAGCATGAGATTCTGAACAAAGATAAATCATATCAAGATGCTCTTCTTACCATCCCCAGTCCACTCTTCTATTTTGCTTACATTGTAAAAGTTTAGCTATGAAGTCAAAAAACTTCTCTCTTCAGCTTCATGGAGCTTTAAGGCATCTTACATTACACACTTGGAGTGCATCTGCACGGGGGACAGCCATCACTCCAAAAAAGATTTTATCCAGTGCCAGGCCACTTTGCACCCAATACTTTGTCTCCTGCAGAGAATACATTGCTCAGTGCAACTGGAAAACTAAGCATAGTGTAAACCTTTGCATATTTATACCATTATACTTGAGAATAGCTATGGGTTTATCCCAGTATTAAAAGTATCAGGGAGCTAGAGAGACAGAATATTTTGTCTGTTCCAGTACATTTACATACAAAGATAAATTACAGGGCCTCATGATTAAACTTGACTTTACACCTTCATACTTACTCAGCTGAATCAAACAAAAATATTTTGATGCTGACACACCTGTATGATGCTGAACTGTTCAGCACTATATTGCTCTGAGCAAGAAGTGGTTAAATCTTGCTATCAAAGTGTAACAAAACAAAAATACATGTCATTCCCTACAAAGCTCAGAACACACTATCTAATTATTGGGCTAAAGGGGTTTATACACTATTGGGAAATTTCTGTCCTTCATTCAGCTTGCATGAACAGCAACATTCTCGCTTCTCCTTCGCTTTTCCTTCATCTACTGTAGATGAAATGTGAGGGGAAGGACATTCTTTTCTGTTGAGCTTTCTTCAAACACAGGCTGTGAAGAGACGATCTTGATGCTGAAGGGCTCACAAATCACCATGGCAGATTTCCAGCTCTTCACTCCGGCTGCAACAGAAGATGCAGAATGGCAGCTTCTGCCAAAGCTGGATGAGTTTTTCACACTTGACAACTGATCTGTCAGATAAAGATTTCTCAAGGGTTTTCATCATTTTGCAGCAAAAATAATGAAGCAGAAGCCTACACTATCATGCAAGAGCTGACACTCACATGCAGTTGAAGTATCAGAAGCTGTAAACATATTTTGGTTCTCAACTTAAGTGCATATTGAGAAAGGTTTTGTGAAGACTGAGCAGATAAGAATCCAGATAAGAATCCCATATAGATTTAGTGCTACAGGGTATAGAGATGGCTCACACTCAAGATCCTTTAATGTGCACAGCAGAACTTGTGAAGCATGGTGTAGATACTGAGATTACCTGCCAAGGTTATGGGATCAATAAATCCCCTTCAGTTCCTCATAATTTTTATTATATTTCAGCAGGATTTTTCCTTTCTGCTTTTTAAAGCTAATGATGCTAGAAAAGATTCAAAGTCAGTAGCAGGGTATTCAGGACCTGCATTACAACAGCTGATCCAGAAGTACTCCATAGGGGAAACAGCAGATGCTAACCAGGCAAGTGAACGCATAGCCACCAACTAATAGAGTGGCCTGTAAGTGACCTCTGGTGGACAAGAACAGTGTTAAATTTCTTTTTATTTCTCAGCAGTTTATCCATTTAACTAGCTTACAGCCATTCAGTTGAATGCTACCTCATATTCTAGAGTAATCAAAACCATATTCTAGTTTAACAAAAAGAATTTGATTTAAAAAAAAGGAAATTCATACAGTTGAATCATAAACTGTAAAAACATCTGTGACAATGGGGATTCTTTATTGCAGTATATATACCATCAACACTGTACCATTAACAAAGTAAAGCTAAGGCAATCTTTCAGGTGATATAAAACTCACAAGCAGTTTCCAAGGGAAGAGAGTGATCCTTGGAGGATTCCAAAAACACTTTTCCCAGGTTGGGTGAGGTGGTGGAACCTGTTGCTTCCAGCACATGCAGTGGTTGATCACAGCCACTGTACTCAATCATAAGAGCTTATATAGATATTTATTACAGTGCAGAATATCCCCAAGGACCTTATCTTATTCCCAGCTACATATTTCATAAAAGTATTACAAGCTTGGGAATTCGTTTTGATCTCATGGCTTGAAGAGCTCTGGGACCTCTGTTTTCAGAGTGCACACACAGTCTGACAGACCATAAAGTTTGTGCAGATCCCTCTAGGACCCCAAATTTCCCTTTGATAACTGGACTTGTCTTCCCTTGCTACCCTTTCCTAATCTCCACACGGAGCTAAAACTCTGATAGCTTCTCAGGTGGGTATAACAATAGACATGGGAGATGGTTTGCTGTACAGAAGTAACGCACTGAAATTGTTCCCTAGGAAAGCTAGCATGTCTTGGCAACAGTTGTCCTGGCAACTAAGTCTCCTGGCAGAGGGCGGTGCCTACGGGTCTGTGGGAAGAGATCCGTGAGTTGTTTTTTCTCGGAGACCTGAGTGGATAGGGAGTAGAATGGGAAAACCCCCTCCATTTGGTTTCCCCCATCCCTTGCATTGACAGGAAACTCTCACCAGTCAAAGAGGTTATGAATGGTTATGGAACTGGTATGGAATGATATGGAATGGTTGAATGGCTATGGAATTCTGCCTCTTGAACACAGATACAGGACATACTCATTACGAGGCATAATAATGGACAGGTTCTTTTCAAACACCATTGTTTCTTCTTTTTTCTTCTCTTTTTTTTAATCTAGTCATGTTAGGAACTGTCTTAACTCTCTACCAGGAAGGAAAATTGCACTGGAAAAATCACAGCAGAATATGTCAGCACACCCATAACAGTACTAAACAGAGCACAGATGAAAATGACAGATTTTTGTCTAAGTAGCTTTTCAGAAGACTCTGATAGCTTTGGAGGTCTGTATAGATTTTGATTTCATATCTTTTGTGGAGTGTGGCACAGGTGCCAATCAGGGCTAGCAGAAAGACTGTGCTGCACTTGGCCAGACCAGAGCCTAAATGAAGCCTAATGCTCACAACCAGGAGCTCAGTGGTGGTCCTTGGCCTCAGACAGCGTGCCTGTGTTCAGCAGTCCCTGATTGCCTGTTATACTGTGATTGCCCTTTCTGCTAAAGTGGCCTCTCTGCAAGTTGCTCTGTCTTTGGGACAAAGCACTATTGAGTGCTGCACCTGCTCTAAGGCATTTATTTGGCTGGCACTCATGGACTCAAATGGACAATGTAGAAATCCCTCTGTCCCAGCACCACATGCACATGGGGTGTAACAGCACGCACAGTGTCCCTTCCCAGACAGAGCAAGCTGTCCACTCTTCCCTTATGCTCCCAACTCTGAGAGGCCTGGGCAGTTTGTTCCAACACCTCCTGGAAATGCCTGAGGTCTCCAAGAGGGTGAGCCTCACCTGGGCACAACCAGAGCTCTCCTGTTGGGACAGGGATGAAGGGACAGCAAATATCCCTCACAGGGAGAACAAACAGACCTTTGGCCACAGAGTTTCTGGTTCCCAGGAAATCCTGCTGCCCAGGAAAAGCAGTGACACAGAAAAAAGCCATTTCATCTTCATGGGCTTGTCATCCCTGAGCTGTCCCTTTCAAAGCACAAATAAGACTGGAGCCTTGGGGTAACTGAATGACCAGCAAGGGGGATTGAGTGGTGAGCAGGAACTTTTGAAATGCATCAGTTGAAAGAAATGAGAAGCACCTGAGTCCATGCCAGCTCTGAAGGGTCAGCGTGAGGCTGAACGGGCTACTCCAGGACATTGGGGTCCAGAAACAGCAACACTTCCAGCAGGTGCTCAGAAACTGATCTGAAAGAAACATTTTGGTTTCAGAAAACATGACTTGCCAACAAAATTACTTCCTCTTGAAATATTTCTCAAGATTTATTCTACTGCTCTAATCTGAATTATGCTAATCCATGCATACGATCATTCTATTTAGCCATGAATATTTGGATACATACATTTTCATATAGGAGGAATGCAAAAGAGTTTATTAGATGATAGCACAACCATTGCATGAATTCAATATTTTCACAAGAAGCAGACAAATGTTTTTCACTGGTTTACGTTCCTCTTTCTATTACCTGCACAGTAAACTCAAACACAATTAATGTTTCAGGATGCTATTAGGCAGAGACTTTCAAGGTGATGGAAAAAAGCACCTGAAGCAGTAAATCATACATCTTGAAAATTGCATAGTAAAGATGCAGAGACATATAAAATCCTGCTTCTAACTTAAACAAGTAAACAACTTGAAAAAATGGGCTCAGACATAAAAATTGTGAGCTGACTACAAATGATCTGCAAATACATTGAAGGCCTATATTTGTTCAAATCCATTATTCATAAGAAATAATTTGAGTTGTAGTTGTATGCAATTTATGTTGCATAAACTTAAGCAAATACTTGTAACCAAAAGCTGATTTAAAGAATTAATGAGCAATCTCTAAATAAAATTCTATTACTAAATAAAATCTTCCCTGATTTGCAAAGCCATATGCTTCCTTTAGCACATACATTAATAAGCATATCTATTAAGAGCTGAGGCCTGGAATGCTGTGATAGACATAGAGAACTTGGGTCTGATCGAGCTCTTGCTAAACAGGACTGGTGTGGGGTAAACAAGAGGAGAAACCACTGCTTTTGAAATGTTCTTAAAGTATTTAGTCTTCAACAGCAACAAAGCCAACTGAATTCTTGTGCTAAACAGCTGCATTTCTTCTCTAGGATCAACATTTCTGAACTTCTAGTAAACAAATAAAGAGAAAGGGGAATGCAGCTTTTCACCCCTACTGAAACATTTCCACTGCCCATTGCAGCACTCCTTTGGACACGGAATTTGTCAGTGGACATTTCAGCCCAAGAGGCACTGCAGTATAGTGGGGTACAGCTTGAATTGCTGCACCATAGTGCTTGCTATGGAACTGCATGAGGGGTGGCTTGACTTGCATTAGCTGCAGTGACACCCTACTCCTCTGTGCTAACTCTGAACTAAACAAGTGCATTCTGCTGAAGCAATATTGGTATTATCATTCTGTAAATTCTCATATTGCATAGAAGCCTTAATAAACCAGATGCTTTTACACAGTTGGAGATAACAGGGAATGTCTACAAACTAACATCTCCTTCAATTATTACTCTCAAAAATTACTATCCAAATAGATGAAATAACAAGTCTGGCTTCCACAGATAGTTGTCTCTTAAATCTGAATTTAATAAAAGTACTCAAGCTGCTTGACCAGCAGTTGGGACACTGCAAAGCTTTTCACTGACAGGGATAATGCTGAACTAGAAAAAAGGAACTGAACAGCCAATATTTACAAACAAATTAAATGTAATTACAATTACTCAAGCAAGTAGCTACTACCACCTATTTTCCACTAATATCTACCAGTCCTCTTGTGTTCACTTCAGCCAAAGACATGAGTTGTATGAATAACATTCCATTCTGTCTTCACTTATTCATCCTCTATTTCAAAACCACTTTTAAAGTTCTGAGTAGTTTTGGAGTAGTTTCCCAGCTTAGTCATGGGGCAGAGGCTGTTGTGCAGACTGACCTCCCTTACAGAAATGCTCCAAGCTTTTGCTGCTTCCCTGCAATGCGTCCACAGGCTGTCACACAGTGGATGAACAGGAATGCACAACAAGCTGTTTCTCTCCAGTGCCTCCCCTGGATATGACTCTTTTGAATACAAGGACAACAGAGACAAAATTTTACCGTTTGTAACTGTCATGTGCCATTTCCTCACATTATGGACTAAACCAAAATGAACTCTTAAAAATTTGTTTGATTTTAACCCCCACTCCTCTGGTTTGGGTAATTTATGGAACTGACCAAACAGCTTGCTGGTGTCATTTACCTTGATAGCATTGCTTCTCATTAGAAATCAAATTCTTCAATCAATTGCTTCTCATTAGAAATCAAATTTCTACAGTAGCTTTTCACAAAATGTGTCTTGTTACCTGAAAAATATTAGGGAATGAATCCTAACTGCTCTAAAAAGGTAGCTGTCAAAAATATGAAAGCCATGAAGGATTTTAAAATACTAGATCTTTCCAAAGAGGTCTTGATATGATGACAGAAAGGCAAAAATGGGTTTGTTAAAGTGTTCTGACAGCACTCCTGGGGTCTCCAATATCCCTCAGTCATGTCCCATCTGACAGGAACTTTGCAGCTCCACTGCACTGACTGTGACTCTGCAAGTCACTTTTCTTGGATAGTCTGAATAATCTTTAAATGGCCACTGGTTTAAATACAATCTACAACACCAGCTGAAGTGTATAGCAGAACAGGAACTTCTGGCACAGACTGCTTCTGTTAGGAATTGCTCTAGTAGTTGGGCATAACAAAGTTTCTAGAGAGCCTTTCTGCTACAGCTCAAACACAGTTCTCATCTTTTTATAAAGTTTGGTGCCTCAGATGATGCCTCAATGACCTCAATTCGAGCTCAATTAGAGATTTCAGAATTTTTGAAAGCCTATCACTTTTTTTTTTTTTTAATGAAATCTAATTTCAAATGTTAGTTTAAATAGAATTCTGAAAAATATGAAATAGATCCCAAACAGTTTTCATGCATACAAGAGAAGACCTAAAAAACAATTACCGTTTTAACACAACCTCTTCTATGCTTATTTTAGATAATCACAAGCTACATTACAGCTCTTCAGACATATGGGAATTGGTTAGCAAATGACAGATAACTAAGGTAATGGGAAGATTTACTGCCATTAATATCACCTCACAGTAAGAAGGAATGTTTACTTCCTATTAGTGAGTCACCAAACATAGTTTCTGTTTGTCTAAAAGTGATAAAATCTGCATACAATAAAGTTAATTTTCACTGATGACAAAGTAAAGGGAGATAAAATGTAGCTGAGAAAATTCAATGTGAAATCCAAGCAGGAATGCTAAAGTAGTGAATTTGTTACTGAGATGCATTACAGCCATAGCAGGGACATAATTTATGCAATATAATAAAAAACGTTACATATGATATATTTGCAATATATAAAGAAATGCGCACATTTATACCAAGTGACAGGAACCATCTTTTCACTTACACTTTTGTCCACTGTTCTCTCTTTACCACTCTGTTTCTATTGATCTCAGTTAGAATGATTAGGATTTTATGACCTACCTACCTGTTTAAGCATCTCTCCTGCCTGTACATCATCCATTTCAGGTGATGGTTATGCTGAGCTGCTATTTATTCTATAGCACTACTCTCTGCTGACCTCCTTGAAGAAGCAAGCAGCCCAACAGCCTGGCAACAAAGTTCTTTTGATGTCTCAAGTCACCTTCAAAAATACCAGGGTTTAATAATTTTCCACTAGCACTCCTGCCTTTTGTGAACAGGAGGATGAAGAGGAACCAGAAACACAATACATCTAAATTACTTTCAGCCCAGCAGAGCAGAGTGGCAGCTTCTGGGAGCCTGCTGAGCAAGGCCACCTTATTTCCCAAAGTGACCCACGTGTGAAAACACTGCATACAAATGCATGGCTAATTTGCCAGTTTGCTTTGATGTCAGTGCAGCTGAGTGCTGCTCTTCCAAATGAAGAGTTTATAAACAGGTTTCCAGCTCTGTAGCTCTCTGAAAGACCTGGGGGGTTCAGGATCAAATGGAACCAGATCCCCCGTAAGATGGCCTTTGCATCAATACTTGTGTTACTAAGATCCTGAAGAATCACTTCTGTCAGATCTCTGAGAAAGCTGCAGTAACTCTGGGAAACATTATTTTTTTTCTAGGAGGAATGTTACATTTCCTGTACACAATAATTTTCTGTTGTTTGTGCCATCAGTAATCACCACCGGGCATGCAACAGCTTGGCTGCATCCCTCAGCTGAGGGCAAAACTAATCCTGTCCAAATTGCCTGCAAACCCAAGCTCAATCTGATTCAGCTTGCAAAAGGCAGCTGCATGAGGGAAGCATCAAACAGAAGCTGCTCTACCTATGCTTCATCAGTTCCTCCTGTCTAAACAAGGACTTTATCCCACCCTGGAAAGAGGAAGGGAATCTTTCTTCCCTTTATGTCATGTGTGTTTACTTTACCTTGTCTGCCTACACTTCTTGTGGGCCTTTTGCTTCTCCTTTAAGAAAACATTGAGCTGCCACCCAGCTCTTCCAATGTCTATGGCTGCTGTCCTTTTTTTGTCCACACAGTCCATGTTTCCTAAAAAGAACATCAACACTTCATGACCCAACGAGTTGAATAAGAGGAACTGAAGAGAAACAGTGCAAATGAAGTAAATAATTGATCTCACAACTCCGTAAACATTTGCAGCTTCCTCTTAAAACTGCTAGATGCAGATTGTAACTAATAAAAGGAAACCCTGGTCTTTTACTACAAATGCAAAGTATAATATTTGATACCTATGGATCTTAACTGGAATTCCAGAACTGAATATATTCAAGAAGTTCAGACATTTGCATTTAGATCCTTCTTGAATAAATTCCTATGATTGCTGAGTGGCCCTTTAAGTCTTCCTTTTGGCCTTAGTAAAATTATTTAAGTGTAAATGAGCCATTGCTTTCTGTGCAGTTTTCCCAGGCAGATTTTGGAAAGTTACCTGATGGAAAGAGGTAAAATAGTGAAGAGACTTCAGTGCTATGCAGTTGATTTCTTCTTTCATCACAGGATAATGTACATAGAAATCAATTTTCCACATGCAACAAACAATGGCACTGTCCTAGATATACCATAAATAAATAAATTATCATTTCAGAAGAAAATTCAGTCTCTATTCTGAAATAAAATCAACCCCTAATATTGCATTTATTAAAGGGGTTTCTGTGGTAAATAGCAGCTGCTATATGTCACTATTTGGAATCACAGATTTTATTACCTTATTTCAGAATGTATTAAGTTTATTGGAAAATGTGAAGTGATGATATTCTATTTATAGCTGTGCCATGATGATGAAGTAGCATTACTGTAAGGTATAATTATGGTGAGTTCATACTGGCCTTATTAGAAGCACGTCTTGACTTCAGTCTCTTTTACTAGCTAAGTTTGGAGGCTCCTCTGACTGGAAAATTGCTGTTTTATCTTGGTCTGATTGTCTTTATTATCCTTCTCACTATTTCTGCTGTTCTCAAGAATTCTGCAAAGTGCAAACATTTATTTCCTTTTTCCTTATATTTGCATAGAATGGCATTAAATGTTTTTGCTGCTGACATTTCTAAAGAGGAAAATAGGAAAGCAAGGCCAAAAAAGAATTACTGAAATACCTGTCTTGAGAGTAAAATGGCAGGATCAAGAATTGGGTGAAGGTATGGAATATTTGAGAGGCATTTCTTCTGTTCTCCCCAGGTTCCTTACAAGGAAACCACAAGTACTAATGCAAAGCCATACTGAGGTATGTGAAGCCATAAATGAGGTAGAATATATAATTATGAAAGACTTTTGGGAGGGGCTAATGCAGTGACTGATTTGTGAGGCAGAAGGGCAAATTTGCCTTCTTTTCTGCCACTGAAGCTACAGTGGTGCTGCATGAAGCTGCTTGTTTGTGACCAGATATTGTGGCTCCCTCATCTTTCCCATGGCCCTCTTCAGCTCCCTGCCAGCATGGATGAAAAGATGTGCCACCATCAGTGTCAAAAAGATGAGGCAGGGGTGGCAAGCCCTGCTTGCTTGAATCAGAAACATTTAAATTTTCCTGCCTAACTAGCTTCAGTGGAGCTGTAAAGCACAGTGCCCCAAGGTTTGCTTTAAAGGCTCTATTCCTCTAACCTTCTTTCAGGCTGAGGGGTGGATTATGTGACTTTTCACAACCCTTAGTAACCCTCTCTTCTACACTTTTTTTCCCCACCGGTTTAATGCCTTAATACTATTTTCTTGCAAGTAGCTTCATTTCATGGGTACTCAATCTCTTATGGCATGTACATTTGCATTAGAGTTCTATTTTTTCCTCAACTTGGTAGTGGGAAGTTTTCATATCTTCTCTGAAGGTAAATTTCTTTCTTCTAGCCCTCTAGAAACATCGGATTTCGGCAGAATTCAACAGGAGTCAAAATAATGTTTTTTAATGGGTCTAGAAAGATATGGATTGAGTGATTAATTTCTTTTAGTTTTAACACAAGCATTTTTAATTGCCTTAATCATGAGCAGAAATCCTTTAACTGTAGCTCATTTTGAGCATGCTTGGTAAGGATGTTGCCTGAGAATGAATTGTTAGTTACAATTTAGACTAGAAAAACATTCTTAAGTCTATAGAATTTCCCTTTTTTTTGGCCTTTCATTTCCTTCTGGATTGTATTCTAGGAAAAAAAAAAATTGAAATGCCTATAGATTCTTCCCATTTTAGTGTAAAATATTGAACTGGACCATATATCTTACAGCACTGTGTTTACCTTAGAAAAAGGTATGAGGATTAATGAAAAATTTTCTGAAACAACAACACTAGTGACAGATTTAAATCACTACCAGACCAGAGCACATTTAAGCATTTAATCTGGAACTGAGAGAATCACAGAAGAATAATTACCTCTGGAATATTCCACCCTCGTTTTACATGCTGCTCTCATGTTCACCTAGTCTTTTACCACATAATCACATGAAATTAGAAGATTTTATAAACCTTCAGCTCAGCTATGCTCACAAACATGCTTGGCAGGTTGAGGGCCGTGCTAAACATAGTTTCAATGAAGAATAGTTGAACATAGTTGCCAGTGAGACAAATTGTAGGAAAGCCACTTTACTGTACCTGGATCCATTTTGTCCCCCGTTTCCTTTCTACTTCTGCTGTCTTTGCCTGGCTTTGCATTCTGAGCAGGGCCACAGCCTGGAATGTGTCTGCAGTGCTGGAGCTGCCACTTCTTCCTGGGACTGAAGTACTCAGCACTGGGTGCAGCACCACTGCCCAGTCTGGCCTGCAAGGGTTAATGACTAAATTATTGTAAGAGCTGAAGGATCACTTTGGCTGCCCATGCTCCCTAAGGAAACTATATTACATCGAAGTGGGTTGATCACCTCTTTTTATTCCGAATTTCTGCTTTTCAATACATAAAATGAGTGCTCCCGGGCAGCTCTTATATAACACCTTTAAAAAGAGGCCTTTAAAACAGACATCTGTTGTAAAAATTGACTAAAATGCAGGAATCCAAAGTAGTAAGCTAAGGTTATCACATGACACTGAGAGCCCTGGTATGAAAGTAACTCCTAGATTCTTTGCCCCTTGCTCAGAGTTGAGGGTTTGTCAAGTCCCCTGAAAATAGGACAACTTCAGAGATGGGCCAGATGTCCAACATGCTTGGAAGCCTTCATTCATTGAGTGATGAGCTTTCAGGAGGGCTTTAAATGACAATTTTGGGGGCATTTCTGCTAAGTCATTAAAGTTCCCATGAAAGCAGAATTCAGCCCTTACAATCCTGTTTCAACAGCCCTTTTTGCTGTTCTACTCATTAGCTATAGGTAATGCCCAATTGCATCTGAGCTCACAGCTGCTCTGGATTCACTGAGTTTGTTCAAACAGAACTGCACTAAAGTCCAATTTCTAAGTTTATGATTTTGTACTTAATAGCCAAAACCCATACAGACTGGATCTCTCAAATACAGGTCCATTTTCCTGACTGTGACGAGGTGGATATGCACAAGGAAGGTGCTTGTGGGAATGACTCCAATGCATGTCAAGAACAGAATTTTAAAATTTCAATAATAAGATGGTGAACATTAACATATCCTCTGTAGATCAGAAGACCAGAAATATGAGTTACTTCAGACATGCTTAGTGGGTGCCACCTATTCTGTTAAATTTAACATTATTACACCAGGTATGCCATCAGAATTTCATCTACATAAATACAGATTCTGAATTTTAAAAGGACCAAAGCTTTTTGCATGCAGCTCCATCAAAAGAAGGTAAAATGAAAAACAGAGGCAGAGAGTGCACTCAGTTATTTACTCTATGATTTTTATTGCTTTGAGAAGTTTCAAGCAGAAATAATTTTGGAGTTCAACCTCCCATTAGCCTTTAAGTAATTAGTAGAATGATCTAAAATTCCTCCCCCATGCCACTTTATTCTAAGCACATTTAACTAATTAATCTAAACAAATAATCTAATTTTTTCATGGTAAACAAACACATTGCACAAAGGAACAGCAGCTGATAACTAATTAACTGATATGTCTAATTCATGGCATAACAGAGACCAAAGGTATATCATAATCAGGCCTCCCCAGTATTTGATAATGCCAGCAACAATGCTGGTGAAAATTCTGCCCACACACATTCTACACTTAGGAGGGATCAAAAATATATTGAAAGCCAGGAAAATATTTCTGTGGAATGTAAGAACTCTGGCTCGTGCCTCTGTCAGAGTTAATCTGCATGATGCTGAACTTAGTAGTAAATACAAAATCTGAAATACAAACAGAAAAGATTTTTCTTCCACAACATATTCTCCTCAAGTTCATGGTCTTCAGATCCCATCTGGATTTCCCAGCATTTTTTACCCATCCCCAGCTGTCATTTTATCATCTGTGGTATAAAGCAGATATTTAATTATGGGCTGCTGTGGAAGATATTCAACAGAGATATCCCTACCTACAGCAGAGTAGTGAAAGAAATAATGATGCTTCTTTTCAGCTTCATACACTATTTTTCCCTGATCAAAATATCAGGTTTTATGATTTCACTAATTGATAGCCCAGTACTCAGATATAACAGAGCTGTCAGAGCTGAATATTCAAAATATTATTAGGACTTTATAAGGCTGTCTACTGCAACTAGTCATTAGAGGACTTCAGCTGTGTCTTCTAACTATTTCCACATACATCTAAATTGCAATGATTTAGTCCTTGAGCTCTGATTAACAAAAGCAGGGTATGCCAAGTTACTAACTCAGTTTCAGTGATTAGGAGGCCTAAGAGCTAAGATTTGAAAAATGACGGAGAAGCTGATTTTTCTTAACTCGGTTTAAAAGGAATAAAAATCTTGGCAGTATATGAAGCCAGAGCTACTCAAACTCCAAAAAATCAGGTCTTATACTGTTTATCAGAGGAGCATATTGACCCCAAGTCATTCCTGTGGCCTCAGGGGAGACAGTGCTTTACAGGTTACCCTCACATATCTGGTTACAGAGAATCTAAACACAAGTTTTTACCTTCTAAAATCTGACAGAAATGAAAAGCCTGAATTTATTTTTTAGCGTGTTTGTTAGTATTAGGTGTAGATTAGATTGTAACCTCCTTCTATTGCTTCCTTATATTAGTCTCGTATCTGATTTAGGTATAAAACCTCATTGAGGATTGTATTTTCAAAGAAACCAAGAGAGTTTCTAATTCTGCTTCAACACGTTCAAAGACCTTGCAAGAGTAGGTTAGCATTCTAATAAAAATGGCTCTGGGTTTACCTCCTCTGTTATCCACTTGTAAAGACACTGACTTCAAAGAAACACTACAGAAACTCTAGTTTAAAGAAATGTACTTCTGCCTCTAAGCAGGTACAACATCACCATGAAGACAAGGCTGAATTATAGTACTTACTTGAGTTTTTTAGCAGGTTAGAAGACACTAAGGCTTAGGCAGGCAGCTTTACATTAGTCAGAAATTGTTCTCAAATAAAAATCAGAAGAGTGCTGATGAGATCAGAAATACGCCAGCAACGTGTTTTTCTATTTATGTATCCTTGAGCAAAAGATTTAAACAGATTTATAGCACTATATAATTTAACTAGCAATCATTTGGATCCACTTAAGAAGTTAGAGCCATGAATAAAAATAAAATAAATAATTTCCTATCCAAATATATCTTTTCTCCTTTAAAGCAACCCATCTCATGTTTTCATTAGTACACAAACACTGGGCTACTTGAAAGTCTGAGCAGGATTAGGGCAGGCAGTTTTCATTTAGGGACCCACACCAGGACAGGAGGATGTGGAACTGGTGGTAGCAATATCATCCAGTTGCTGCTTGCAGTCAGGGATCTGGATGCAACATAAGGCACATACATGATTCAAAACACCTAAGGGCAAGCTAAACATCTACACTGGGAATTATCTGCATACATATATACAGACAGACAGAATTTTCACCACTCATACAGCTCTTATTCTTTGGTCTTTCAGACAGGTTCTGTTAAATTCTAAATGTTTGAACACTTTCTCTGATTTGAGCATTGTCACTTTATGTCTGTACAAAGAGCTACTTTGTTGAATTTGCCCTCTAAATAATTTATAATTTGTACTAAAATGGGGGCACATTTTTAATACTGGAACATCCTTCTCCTGTTGTCATTTCCAATGGTACAGAGCTATTTGTACAACCACAATCTTTAGGAGGCAGTTATTTTTATGAAAATGAATTGCTGTATTTGTAGCCTCATGCTACATGCTTTAAACCCAAGATTTTTACAATATTTGTGCTTGGCAGTCACAATTGCATGCCTGTCCAATTAATAATTTTGTATCAGCTCTAACAGTCCTTTATGTCTTGAGTTTTCTGTTTTAATAGCACAAATACAGGAAAGGAGAAGAATTAAAGACCAGTGCTAGTGTTCAAAACAAGGTATGGGCACATACTGCAATGTCTGCATAAAAAGAGTTCTATGATAAATATCCAAAATACAAATATTTAAAGAAACAAAATTTTAGCAAATTATGCAGTGCTTTATATTTTAAAAATCTAATTGAGAGATAAAAGATAAGTAATTTTAAAATTTTGTATTGAAGGATCCTTAAAATAACCCCTTCCCTTAAATCAGGCTCTTCATTCACACACATGTGCACATGTACACTATGGATAAGATAACAGGAGCTTTGGTGTCTTAGCTGTGCCAGTTTACAGCAAGCAGGAATGGCACCTGCCATACTTGAAGTTAGGACAAGAGAGACCAAAAATAACCTAAAGCTTAATGTTGACACAGGAAGGAAGGAAAAAGCACCCTGCACTGATTGCTGTTTACACGTGCTGTATGTCACCTGGCTTTTCAACAATTTAGAGCAATTATTTACAGAGGTCACAGAGTCTCCTAAAAATTCCCCTCAATGTACAATGTACTTCAGTTGGTGTGGGCTTGCTACTCTCATTTAGATTAGTTCTTTTTTTACTATTCTCTTTCTATATAAAACAAAGATTAGGCTGGGATTGAATAGGGGGATGCCTTGCCTGCGCCCCCACCTTCCCTTCACATTCTGCTCTAAAGATGCACAAAGATAAAAAAAAAAGAGAAATTATGGATGGATGGATGGATGGATGGATGGATGGATGGATGGATGGATGGATGGATGGATGGATGGATGGATGGATGGATGGATAGACAGATAGATAGATAGATAGATAGATAGATAGATAGATAGATAGATAGATAGATAGATAGATAGATAGATAGATAGATAGATAGATAAAAAATGCATATAGACAAGGCTTTTGCTTTGACAGAATCTCATCGCCCTGGAACATCGCAAGGGCAGACCCTTAAGAATAGACTGTTAAGAACACTGTTCTTGTCAAATGTTTCCCACTGGAACTGTTTCTATATTTTTCAGCCCCTGACAGCCTTTAAGAAATCTTAATTCCATAGCTTTCCAGATAAGAAACCTGTCTACAACCTGAGTAGTAATTAGGAAGTGAGAAAGCTGAGTTTATGGTTAACAAGAACTAACTTTTTTTGGAGAAACCCAGGAGGACAAACACTAATACCAGGAGTTAATCTTGTCAGTCCAGCACCTTTCCCTAATCTCAAAGAGAAAGACCACCCAATTTCTATTTCCAGTTACCAATAGACTTCAAATAGAGATTACAGGACTGTTGCTACCTGTTCCATAGAAAGGATGCTGCTTTTCAATTCTTTATTTTCCCTTACAGCAGCAACTAGAAAAAGCAAAAAGATCACATAGGGCAACTAAAATAGTGCTTTTTCTTCCAGGCTGAGAATGAGAAAGAAAGAGAGAGATATCTGTGCAGGACAGTTTATATGATTGAAATACCTCAGCAATGTTGGCTCTCTGAGCTATATTGAGGCCAAGACCTTTGGGGCAGGGCCCATAATCCTTGGGTCATTGACCAGCTTTACTTCCCACAGCTCATAAACTCTCTCTACATTCCCCCCCCCCTCGGATCAAGGCCTCACACTCAGTAAAACCCTTTCCATCAAACCTTTTCAACTGTTTCTATTCCCTCCCCTGCGTTTGCCCAAAATTGCCCCTTACCCTATATAGCCTGTACAGAGTTGGTACATCACAGTATTTTGTTCAACCTTTTTTAAGTAATTCATATGATATTGCTGACTTTAATTAAAATTACTTGTACTGCTTAGTTACTCAAGGAGGTCATGCTTCCTACAGGTTTTCTGGTAATCAGTGAAACATTTGTTATGATTCAGTCCTCAGGGTTTTACTCACAGGATAGACAGTATTTCCCTCAGTATTCCTATAATACTCTATCAGATGAATCCTTTTATCTAAAAAAAGGATAGAATTAATATTTTGAGCTTAATACGTCATTTCTTTTTCCCGTGTCTGCAAGTTAAGGAAAGTCCTAGCAGACTTAGATGGACCATTAACCAACAAAAAGTCATCGCCAGGGTTCCATTTCAATTCAAAACTGAAAGATCAAGTGGATAAAATCATCCCCCAGGTGAAACACTTCAATACAAATGAGGAGAAGCAGGGTATTCTGCTGCTGAAACATCTGATGACTGTAACTTCCATCAGTGCCTTGCTGAATTCTGACAGTGGGCTGGATTGCTTAGTCTATTATTGCTCAGCCAGCAAGATGACTTTGTTATGGCAGGGAATGTGGGACAGCATCCTCAAAAAAAGGAAGGTACCAGAGCAAATTGGTAATTGAAGAAACAGGACTTGAATGAGCTTATGACCTGCTTTTCTATAGGCAGACAATGCATCAAATAGGGATTGGAGTAATTTGTGCTGTAGGATATTTAGATTTTGATTCAGCACATATCAATTGTGGTTTCTTACCCTGATGTACTGGGAAAAACGAAGCCTTTTCTGTTTAAAAAAGAGGAAGGTATTTCTATTGCCAGATAAAAAATAGCAGGGATGAATTAAACATTACACTTCAAATGAAGTGTATTCCAGACAAAGCATACTATACGATATTCATGCTTAGGTGATATGTCATGAATCAGCAGCTTTAAATCCTTCTTTTGAAAATATTTGCTGGTACTTTGTTTCTTTGAGTGAAACATGCTTTTAGATGCAATTTAACAGTTGAAGATTGTACATGTCTCTTCCGTATAAGCAAGCCAGAATTTTATTATTTAACTATGTCCTTTAATTGTAGGATTAATCTTCAAAGCATTGTGAAGTACATTTGCAAAGTCACAGAGAGAATAAAAGGCTTATAGAGGATAAAAACCTCACAGAGCATAAGAGGTAGCAATGGTACAATGGTGGTAATGAAAAGATACACATATGCTACAGCTATATTTATCCACTAAGATTACAAGGCACATGACTGAAAGAACCGTGATGTTTTTGTCCCTTTACACTGGCAAAGCCAACTGTGGCAGCTGTCTGTATAAGGCTATTGGAACATTCTACAATCAGCTCTTTCCCAAAACTGCATGCTATGCATCAGCTGGGTGGGGTCATCCTCAGTAGGGGAGCTGTGATGCTTTACAAAACTTCTCAGGTACAAGCTCTTTTTCAATACACTCAGAAGGCAGGATCTGATTTGCTGCAGTGGACCCCACAATTATTTCAGACTATTAAGTTAAAATCTCATCGTTTTCCTTTACTTTTCAATGAGACATCCCAGATGACAGTCATCCTGAGCCCTTTGACTCCTCCAGTGGAAGAAAGAACATATTACAAGCTGATGTCAAAAATGGTTTAAAATGGTTTGGGCTTTGGTATAAAACTATGTGATGCTGGAATACTTGTTACAATATCTGTTGCCATTTTGAATAAAGATAATATATTCAAAATCAACTGAATTTGTATTTGACCAATTAAGAAAAGAAGTCACTACTGGACTCCCTAAATTTTATGTCACGAATAAATTATCTGCCTTGAAAGGAAACAAGAAAGTTATTTCTTTCTAATAAAGATATCAGATCTCCTCCTTTGTCATACTGTAAGTGTTTGACTTCAGCACCTTTGATTACATTATGTAAGATTCTTTTTAATAGTATTTTTTCTTTATAAAAAAGCATAACAATTAATCTCTTGGCAAGAAATCTAACCTAGTGATATCAGGAACACTGAGCACAAGTTATTTGAGGACATTGGATGGAATTTAAATCTGTACAAATAATTAGCATAAAATATATGCAGGACTTATCTAAAATAAGTGGCTCATTGGCCATATGAACCCCATGCAGGATATACTTCTAGACACTAATATTTTCTTTAGGTGCACAAGTGAGTTCATTATTTTCCCTCTCAAGCATTAAAAAATTGTGACAGATGCCCAGAAGCTCACAGTATTATGCTGGAATCAGAAATTCTGAGAAATATTTCTTTGCAAGTTTAAGGGATTTTAAAACCTTTGAGAAACAATGTTTTTAACCTTTCTTCATGGAAAGGGCTTTTTGGGCTCTGGGACGAAGCAGAACTTTCAAAAATGTATATTAGATAGTAGCGTAGTGTGTAGTTTATCACAGGGTGAGGATTTTAGATTTCTGGAGTTTCTAGAATGGTAAGCAGGGAAGACAAGATGGAGGAACCTCATGATTTCTGGGCTCCTTCCTTCTTTGTCTGCTCCATCTTCTGCTGTGACAGTGGCACGTTCTAATTGGTTTAGAGTCAGTCTGACTTTCTAACATGAATAATAGGTATTAGAAAATTATTATAAATAAAGCAGATGTACTTTTTGGTATAAAAGTAAACACCACCCTGTGTGGATGGGATTTGTGCCTGGACTGACCTGCAGAGCGAATTTCTGCTTGTCAGGGAAAGAATGTAAAGAAAGAATAAACAACCTTGAAAAAACAGGAGAGAGCTCATGACCATTTCTTGAATCTCTGGCTGGGGAAAAAGACTTTTACATTCTTGGGTTTCTTGGTGCACCGTGAAACAACAATCAAAAAAACATTTTTATATACCTCAAGATATTATTTTAAAAATTTAAACAATTTTTTAAACACAAAACAAAAAAAACCCGCATTGGTTCATTTTCTGTAAATTCACACAGCACTCTGAAGTTCAATTGTCATAGTTGAGTGTTTCATAAAACAGAAATCTTGGGGGAAAAAAAGCCAGTGTAGGAGGGTGAATGGATCCAAATGATTTGGTGAAACATCAGGGGAATCCAGAAAGGCAGCCGGAGCAGGCAGGAGGGGGTCTCATGTGTTCAAAGCAGTGCTGCTTGCCCACTTCACCATAACACTACTGGAATACTGGGGCACCAACATCCTCTCTTCTGCCTGAGCACAGCAGAAGGCTCCTAGCTGGAGCCCTGGCTCTTCACAGCTCTGCTGCAGCCTCCAAATGCCTCGAGGAAGAGCCGTGACTACCCATCAGTAAGGATTGCACTTGGTACTAGAGAGAGAAACCAAAACGTGCCTGCTGTGCCCCAGCATCAACGTTGGGTCTGCTCAGATGGAAGGAGGCGTGAACAGATCAGAACAGCGTTTGTTAAAAAAACTGACACAAACCAACCAACCTGCTGGGTAGGGAGACTAATTACAGAAAACCATTAAATTTTTTCATTCAGAGGAACCCCAACCAAACAGATCTGTTCTGGCATTACTACCATGCAGAATTTTCTGTCTGGAAAAAATAATTACACTCACAGACAGGCAGCCAGGGTCCACACTGGGTTGTGTGTTGAGACTGAACTGTCTGTGGAGATGTCTCCTGCACTTTTTCATGTTCTGTGTCAAGTCCCAACAGGGGGCATGCAAGTGAGCAGAAGCCAAAAGGGCCAAATTACTTACCCTTCTCGTAGGAATTCCCTTACTCATTTATTAATACTCTGTGTTTGTTTAAACACAAAAATAACATGTTCAGTTTTTAACTGGTTCTTTGTTTTCTGCATTCTCTTCTCAGCCTCCATTTGGAACGAGATAGATGTTCGGAAATTGTAACCTCCAAAATCAAAGCATATCATTTTCCCTGGTTCCAGAGCATTTCTAAAGGCACAAATTTGTGAGGTTATTATGGATTTCTAGACCTGTCTTTTACCCAAAATTATGGAGCAGAAAATGAAGTTGGTGAAAATATTAGCTCTCACTCACCATAAATGTGGGCTTTACCCTAATATTTACTCTCTTATTTTTTCATTATCAGACAAAGTAAAAAACTAAATGCAAGTTTCTGTGACTATGAAGACTCAAAAAAAATAGCTAATTATATATTAAGTGTTAATTTATAAAATTCTAAGCACAGTTCAAATAATACCAATCTAACAGAGAGCATTACATGGCCATAGAAGTAACATGAAAGAAATTTTCACAATTTAATTTCCATTACTTCCAATACCAAAACCCAAAATTTTTAACTCAAAATTTTAACTGTCTTTCTTAGATGCATCTGGATTACACGAGATTAAAGCAATTGTAGTTTAAATTACTGTAATGCAGTTATCATAGATTGTTACATATCACAAAGATAGAATCTGAATTGGATATAGGTAGGGAGAGAAATGATAATGCTGCTAAAATTTAGGCATTATTCTAGCCATCTAGATAATAAATGGATATCATCTATTACTTAGTGCATAGTATTTAATAAAAGCCATTAGTTCAACTAAAACACTCACAAACTGAAAACTTGGAAAACTTAAGGGAAGAATAGCTGAATGTCATGGCATCCAAAACTGGATATGCATGTGTACTAACAAAATCTATCAAAGGACTTTGGATGACTTCACTCTGGAAAAAATGTTTGCTTTGATCAGTTCTCTTAATCATCCTTGATTTTTCACCAAGAACACTCTGTACAGTTTCAAAAGACAGCTAAGGAATAAAAATATTCTGTTTAAAAACAACGGAGTAAGAGTACAGTATGACATTCATCCAAAATGACTTAATTTTCCTGCTTCTATGGACAATTACCTAAAATTATCTGGAAACTATTTCTCCCTTCATTTGTGTTCAGTACAGCATGTGTGTACAAACATAAATTCACATGGTGTAGACAGCAAATCAGAGCGGTGGTAAAAGTGAGAGAGGATCTGCTGTAGCTCAGAAGGAATCTCTCATCTGCTCACCTAGGATCACCTCCAGCAGTTTCATCAGAGCTCCTGATCAGCTCTACAGGGAGACATTCACAGCCTGGAAGCGGTTTCATGGCTTCCTCCTTACCTAATATGCTACTTTTCTATAAAACTTGTCTTCATGGTGCTTCTGTAGTGTCTCGCTGGTATGCAGAGTTGTTCATGGGCAGAAGAAATAACAAAATAGCATTTTGTATCTTGGAGACAAGGATATTTAAAGTATGGCTCCAGGTCACTGTGGAAAGAGAAGGAGAAAATTAAATCCATAAAACAAATGTAAGTTATTGTATTGATACAAAAGTCATTTACGAGTAGTAACTAAGGTTCATGTCAAAACTGGATAGATGATCAGAAATATTGTGGAAAACTTAAAATTTCTACATATCCAAAACACCAGTTGCTGACAGCAATTTAGAACACCTAAACCTTTCTTCAGTGTTTTTCTTTGACTTGCCTTTATTTTTCACTGTTTCTTCATATATACTCTCTTGGGGTACTGCCCATATTTTTCTGTAATTTTCCCCCCTCTACCTTCCCATAGACTTTTGCAGGATGTCATGCTCTCCTGGGATGCCTTTAATGCCTGGCCTTTAATATGGAACACAAAAATTATGTATCTGTCACTTTTCCTCCTTTAAATCAAATTATCTCGTAGTTTCCCCTTGAGGACCAAAAGCACAGACAGGAATGCATACTAAATTAACATGAATTTCTGATCCGCTTATGAGTGGTTTTGTTTTGTTTTTCCCAGGAATATCTAATTGCCCTTTGAATTTAAATACTCATTTAAATAATGTACAAAGCAACAACTACTTGATCAGATTAAGATTTTGACAATAAACTTTTTTACCACACTTGTCACAATGCTCTTGGACTCAGTCCACTATTTATATGCTTCCAAAATCCCACGTAGTAATGGTCTGAAATTGGTTCTGTGTGCCTGCTAAGGTCCTGGAAGAACAGATTAACATAGGTGTGATCAAAACAGATCAATGCCGTCAAAACACTTAGCAGACATCCAGGAGAATGAGTCTGCAGTGGTGGAAGATGAGGAGGGAAGGGAAGCACAGCTGATCTGCCGGGCTGAGGCAGCAGCATCCCCTGAACGTGACCGGGCGGTAATTGAACTCTTCAGAGAGTTAATTCAGGGCAGATTCCTGCATTCGGGCTTCGCAAAGCACCCGCACGATTTTCTGCGTGCCTCCTGCTGCTGCCATCAGGCAGGGCCGGAGGAAAGTGGGCTGGGAGAGAAGCTGAAAGCCGCCGTGCGTTCCTCAGGGAGGAGGAGGTGCACGGAGCCCAGGCGCTGGGTGTCCCGGAGTGCGGGGAGCGGCTCCCGCAGGGGCAGCGGAGCCGCGGGGCCGCGAGGGGGAGCGGCAGCCCCGTGGTTCTGCAACTCCTGCCATCCATCCATCCATCCCTCCATCCATCCCTCCCCTCGGCCACCGCAATGCCCTCCCGCAGCAGGAACCCGCGCCCTCTCGGTTCTGCTGTTTTGGGAGGCGATGCCGCTGCCCTGCGGGAGCGCTGCAGCGGCGGCGATGCCGGGGCCGCTCCCGGCTGGAAGAGCCGCTGCGCTATCAGCGGGAGAAAGCAGCGGTGCACACCTGTCTGGGCCAGGAGCAGCGGGGCTGACAAGGGATTAATGGTGTGTGTGCGACCTGCTTCCCTGCCACGAGTGTTTGTACGTATGTTATATTTAATATCACTGCTGTCGGCTACCTAGATACTGCCAGGTTTAGTGACAGCATCAGAAAAAACTGGGATTTCTCCCTCAGCTTGCTAATACTTTGATTTCTTAGCACCAAATTGCACTGTACTTTCTAACCTCACCAATACAGACTGAACTGAAACACCAATGCTCCCTCAAACACAGTTGTGCTGCTGCTGCTGCAGGGAAATTTATTCCACATCCACTTCTGGCAGTTGAGCATCAGAGTTAAAGCACATTGCTGGGGACAGTGCAAAGCTTGTCTTCATTACTACATCTCAGCTCGGTGGCCAGAACACATAGGAGCCTCCAGCACCACTGTTTTGATTTAAAGTACTGCTGGTACATTTCAAATGGATTTTCACTCAGAACACTGTGGTCTCTCTGAAGGACTATTTTACATCTCAGTTGCTAATCTGAACATGGCACACATTCCGTCATCCCCATTTCATTTTGAGAACCAAATTTCACTACATACAAACCTTGTGCACTGTGAATTTTCAGCTCGAGCAGTGCAGAGTCATGAAACTGTAACTAAAGATGGTGTTCCTTATGGCAATGAAGCACGAGGTTATCAGATGACTCAGAGCCTTTCCTTCTCTTATGCTGTCTTTATGTCATATTTAGTTGTTAATTAATTAGAAGATGAGAATTAAAATGTCTTCCCTCTCTTAGCAATACTTCTGTATGAATTTTAATCATTATGCAGCACAGAGCTCCAAACTGTGCCTGACACAGCTGAACAAGGGTTATGTTGTTACATTTAAGTCCTAATCCCTTTTCTGCTTAAGTGCAGACAGATGTGCTTAATCTATTTAAATTTGCCTTAATTGTTTGAGTCCATAGAAAGCTGACTGTACTTTCTGCTTTAATTCGGGCAATTCCAAGAAATTAATACGCACTAAGCTGTTTCCCTCGATATTGCAGACTTGTGTTAGCAATAACTGTTAGTTACAGTATTAGCAATTCTGTAGTTACAGTGACTAAGCAGATACAAAGTACATCCCCTGGGGATGGAAAGACAACCCACAGTGTTTGCCACTGCCTGTTTTTACCTTGATATCCAGAGGCAGATGAGGCTCTGTCATGGTCTTAGGATGCAAGCAGCCATCTAACTCCTCTATGTCCCTTGTTCCCACTGACATCAATCCCTTCTCAAGTGTGGGATCAATACCTGTACCTGATTTTCAGTCTGGACACCACGTGAGGAAAACTGGTTGCCCTTCCTTACACAGTGAATAAAGTAATCACATTTGGCACGTGTCACCTGGACAGCTTCCCCTTCCCGTGCAACACTATGCTCAGCAAAAGAACTTTATTCTGTGTAGTGAAAACAAATGAAAGAAAATACAAAATTGCCCACAAGGTAGCCAGATGGGCAGCCTACTTAACGTTCTTATTTGATCCTGTGTATGAAAGAATTTTTATTTATGTCTTCTTGTATTTCCTTTAAACCATAACTTTAACAATTATTTTTGGTCCTGTTGTGTACAACAAATAATTTCCAAGATAATTCTTCCATCAAAGCACTAGTTTTTCACTGTGACTATATCCAGTTTAAAATTTAAACACCAAAGTCAGATGTTGATTCTGTAACCTAATTAAGTGTGAAATATTTTAAATGGTACACTAATGGAGTAACATCCTTAAGTGTTTTCTGTGAATCTTCCGGGATTCAAAGTCTTTATCATAAATACATAAAGGCTATTAAAAAAACTCTCATGTATTAAGTGCTCAAGACAAGCCACTGTGAACTGAGGTATCAATTCTGCCACTTTTGCACAAAAAATTTTCCTTATATTTATGTGTTTTATTCAAGTAGTATTGTTCCTGGAACTGTAGCCAGTTTTGGAAGTTGACACAAATTAGAAAGCTAAAGGCTGCTGAACACATAAGAAGTTCTGAGTGCATAACTCTGCTCCTCTCACCTCATGAAATTCATGAAAATTACATTTTTTGTTCTCCAGTGCCAGAGAAGGGTCATGTTGAAATGAACAGATGAGAAGCTACTGTTTGTTACTCTTGCTGGCTACTGCACTTGTATACAGTATCCTGCAACTCAGCATGATTCTTTAGCCTGGAACACAGTGAAGATTTCCCAGACTGATTATCATGAGGTATAACCTTACGTGCCAATGCAGGACAATGACAGACTCCTGGGAAATGGAACAGAATGCATGACTTACCCCATCATCCATGGTCACTAGAAAAAAAAAAACAGATTTGGGTATTTCTAAACAATTGATCATGTTTCCTGAACTTTTATTTACATTATTTTTATTGCCACAAGATTTTTTCTTCCCTTTTGACTGTCTCCCTGATTCATGGAGTTTTGTTCTCAGGAAGAAAATGTAGAATCAAGAGAAGAGTGAAAATCTAAGTTCTATATAAAATCTAGATTTGCTCCTATTTTCCTGATCTGTCAAACTGTCTCTTCTGCTTTGTCAGGCATTCATGTGCATGATCCTGGTCTCAGTGCCATGAAATAAACCTTTAACAATGCAACCTAATGGAAATATCCAAGTATGTATAAAGGTGAAAATAAATTCAGAATCCAAGCTAAAGCTCATACTTTACCAGATATTTGTATTTATCTCATTTCAGTTTCAGACTTCTTTTTTTTTCTTCCCTACAACACTCCAAATATAATTTTTTGGAATAGAGGCTTCCCCAGTTTGAATGAATGCTTTTTAAGTGAGAAAAATCCATGTGGCTGTATTCCAGCTATATAAAACTAAAATAAAATCTTCACTGACTTCAAATTGTTTTCACGTATGCATTTCCTTTCACAGGTATCACAGAGATTGCTTTTATTCATGAAATTTGCCATGCAAAGAATATATGCTTAAACTCAAACATTGTGACACAATTAAAAAAATTTGTATGTTAAAAGTAGCTTTGCTTTCATGCATTTAGATAAGAATATATTCCAAACTGAGGAAAAGTAGGAACCATCTCAAGAAGTAAAAAAAGCAAAAAACATATTTTCATTTGATGATCCCTCTACCTCACCCTATTTTTGGGGATACACATGAAGATGGGGAAAAATTGTTGGTTCTTTCTCAGGTGTCTCTTAAAGGAGTGTTTCTAGTATTTGGTGGGTTTTTTATCCATTTTATTTGGCATAGGATCAGGTCCAAGTTGTATTTTGTTTCCTTGATGACTGATGTGTATAAATATTCATGAGTCAACACCTGGGGTTGGCTCTTTTCTAAAATCTGTATAACTGTTATTGCAGTTTTATCTGTGGACTGTGATGTCTCATTTGAATTCATGAGACCTGTTATAAATTTTAAATATATATGAAGTGATATTAAAGTCTAATGAAGAACAAGAATCCCACCTGCTACCTGCAATTTAGTACTACCTGCATAGGAGGGAAATAGGAATCTAAGCAGTGAAGATGGGAACCTGATTGTTTATTAAAACTTCAGATTTGTTTTGATCATTCCTTCTAATCCCTGCTGATAAAAATCATGTTCCAAAATGGCTCCTTTCCAGATTTCTGTAGAGATCTTGGAGTTTTAAGCCACTAAAACTTTGGCAGGGAATCTAACTGCCATATTTTTGTTAAAGAAGAAAACTGCCTAAATTCCTTGAGAAGAATCTATTTTATAGGCAATTTTGCTCACATATCAGACTCTCTTGTATGCTCTCCTCTTTCTGCGATCTGCAAGACAAATTTTATTTACAGTTTTCAACTTAGTTTTGTGTCACGAGAATTGCAAACCAATTTACTTGTACCTAAAAGATGCAAGATATTTGTCATGGTACCAAACAATATATTTATTCTCACTTTTAAATACTTTTCAGAACTGTTTTCCCACCAAATTCCATCAATAGTTACTTCTGAGCTCAAACAGAGAGGAAGATTTAGCTCTCCAAAGTGATGACAGAGAAGCTGTGAGTATCAGGGGTATTAGAACATGATGGCATCCTTGGTAGGATCCTGGTATCCCCTGCCTAGGGATAATAGGACATCATAAGACACTTTTGTAGTGTATTTCTAATTGCTCTAAGATTAGATTTGTGCTGGAGGAAGGCAAGTTCACCACAGATAGCAGCAAGGCTGGTGCCTCACTGTGTGGCATCCAGCCTAAAGAGAACAGAACAAACAGAAGCATTTTCTTTGTGTGTGTCTAACCCCAAATCTATCTGAAATCTGCTATCAGGTCTCTGTATGAGGACAAGCTTGTTTCTGGGCTGTGACTGGATCGGTTCATAATCATCACCATGTTCCCTGGAAAAGCATGAAAACACAGGGCTGAAGTCTGGTCCTTGGCTTTTATCACTGTTCTCATACAAGCATTTTCCATGTTTTTCAAACCAAAGGAAAAAGGAGAAAGTACTTGAAAGATTTCTTTCTTTCCTTCTTTCTTTTTCTGACAAGGGGAGGGAGCAAACAAGAAGAAATCTTTAATGAGATATAGAGTAGTGCAAAAAAGCTGGGGTAATAGGGAGTCAGACACAGATAATAGAAAGGAATTTTTTTTTATTTTTAAAATTCAGATTGAAAGCAGAATATCACAATGAGCCAAAAATGTTCTATTTTCCCTAGGTATATCAATCTCCTTTACTAAAGACAATTATAAACTGTCAATATTGGCCCCTTGTTCCAGCCTCCATCATGCATCATAATTAAAGAATTTCTGTCTCGGTATCACCAAAAAGTACGGAATCAGCTTCAGTATTTCCCTTGGCAGACACATTTAAGTGCTCCAGTGGTGCTACACACTGACTTCTACAACTCCCTGCAGCAACAGGAAGGATACACCTCTCCAGAGGTAGGAAGAAGAGGCAGCAGCAAAGCTGACTTGTTACAGCTCCTGCCACTTGCACAGAAGAAAAATGTGTGCTGTGCTAACAGGAATCTGAGTGTTTTACAAATGGCACAACAGATGCTGCGCACTGATGAAAACAATACAGACAGTGATGCTGCAAAAACTCTTCAGACAGAAACATGGTTGTCGTGTACTGAACATCTCATGTATGAACCGCCACAGCAATGATTTTGGGAACGTTTGGCTGTGCCCTAAGCTAAGCTCCTGCACTGTCTGAAGTATTCCTTGGGGTTTTCATTTCCAGATGGAGAAACAATAGCTCTGAGTTCATCGTGTCATGTTCAGGATGACATCTTCCTCAGCGAAACACCCCCTGTCACCAAAAGACAGTGCCAAGCATTGGGTGTGAGCCGAGTACATGAGGTGGAAATGGAAACCACAGCCTTCTGCTGCCGAGACAGCAGCCAAGAGTTGAGTCATCCCAAGACCTTCCCATAAATCCTTGTACACTGCTTTTCACATTAGAAAACTGATACTGATACAAATACGTGCTGCCAGGATGAGGTTATTCAGGTGGCAGGATGGGAGTAAGGAGAACAACCACAGAAATAAGCAGCCAGACAATTTTCTATATTATGAGCGCTGTATATGCTCTTTGAGCTTTTCTAGAAGCTTACAAGACCATCATGAATCTTAATTAAAACTGAATAAACCAAAATAACACTCAGAATTAGAAATAAAGATCAATACTACCTGGAAGATAAATCAAGATCTTTCTTTGGCAAATAGGTTGCCAGAGGAATGACCGGCCAAGAATTCATTCAGAGCTAATCTGAGCTAGACATACTGTTCAGCTGCATTATCTGATGCTACCTCCTCTTCTGATTCAAGGTCTGCATCATTTGTCAGGTCCTGTCCTTTAATCTCCAAACACAATGGCAAAGTGATTGGCAGTGATTTTATGCTTTTCTGCGCCCTGGACAATGGGACTGTTCAGCTGTCTGAAAGAGCTAAATACATACTTTATGATGAGAAAGGAACAGTCAGAGCCACCATGGAAAGGTGGGATTCTTTTCATCATTCTATAGCATCTTCTAACAACACACAGCATTTTTAATACTATAGCTTAAAAGTGCCTGAGGTTTTCTTAAAGTAGAAAAGCATGACACATTGAGCCAAAAAAATAAAATCTCAGACATTTAATCCAGTTAAAATATTCAAGATTCATTCTGAATTGTATTAATCCACCGTGATTCAAAACGTTAAAATGCTTCATCAAACACTATCAGACAGAACGATTTCGGTAGCCATCTGTGACAATGAAAGTGAAGTAATTGCTCAGTGGGCTTCTACAACAGCATATAATCTCCTGAAGTCTTAAAGAGGGACCTGTTCAACACTTGCCTGGCTTTTTGCATGCAGCCTCTGTGTCTGCTATATTGATGCCTTTCAGACTCATTAGAAACTATATCATAGCTCACTATAATTAAAGTCAAGCCTTCTTACTGCAACAAGCTACAAAAAGAAAAGAGTACGTTTGCAGAAAAAGAAATGAACTTGGAGAAAATGAAAATGAAACCACAATTCGCAGAGGGCACTAAAGACTAAGGCACAAACCAGCAGTGCACCTGCAACCACCATCCTTCCAAGAGATACCTGCTGGTCAATGATGTCTGAGGGACAGCTTTAGTAAAAAAAAATAAGAACTGTTCTTCTTTGTCTTCCCTTTTGATTTCAAAAGCTGTAGAATGTAAGGGACTAAATGCTCTGCCATTAAAGCCAAAAGAGTACCTCCTTCTTATTTCAAAGTGAGCTTAATTTCACCTAGTGATTTCATATAAGACACACATGATATAGGCAATTGTCTCTCTGTTAATTGCTCTTAGTTGTAATCCATTACCATTGCTTTGCACAACTTTAGCCTCTTCACTATATTCACTGTGACACTGAGCTGAATTTATTTACATCAATGATAATCCAATCTAATATTAATTAAAAATTGTTAAAAATTAGTAAGAGATACAAGATGTGACCTTAGTGTATTCTGCCAGATGCAGAGAAATGAACAGTGCCATCAGAATTGAAATAAAACACTATCTGTTTGCTCAGGTTTTATTGCAGTGTACCTGCATTGCTGGTACTTTTCCAGTTCTCCTGTTCTGCCACCAACCTTGCATTTCCATGGCTGGAAAGCAATCCACTTCTGCTCTGGGAGGAGTTCACAGTTTGCTGGTGATATGGAAGATCATGCTCAGCACACAGAGAGGCTGCCAGACTTCACTGACCTGGCCAGCACTCGACCCTCATGTGTGATGGCCCGCATAGTCCTTGAACTGAAAATCCTGCAAAAGGCAGAAATGAAATAACTGAGTTAATCCTGCAAGAGCAGTGGGCCAGGCCAAGATCAGCATCCACAGATCATCGTTACACCTTCTGTGAGTACAGCTCTTCTTTTGGCCCTTGAGCTGTGGCACCTCACTGCTTCACGCCTGAAAGAAGAGAGCCTTCTACTAAATCACCACCACCCTGCAGTACCAGCAGGAGAAACCCTAAAAGAAATTAAATTACTATAGGGAAAAACTTTGAAAAATGTAATCACGGCACATGACCATGTAGCTGTAGTCCCTATTTATAATTTATGGTTTACAGATTTATAGTGTGAAATTGCAGTATTATGCAGTATGATTTACAGTGTGAAGCTGCTGTTCATACTGTCAAGTATGAAAGAAGCAAGTTTCTAGGTTTTTTTTTTTCTTATTAAACAATGAAGTTACATAAGTATGAGCAGCATCTTCTAAAGTGAACCTAACATTTTCACTTTGAAAATGGGAATATTTAATAAGAGGTGAATATACTTACTGTAGTTAATGAGCAGTTCAGTCATATTGTGCTCCTAAAATATCAGCTTGAACCCCAGCTCTCCTGGGATCAAATCTCACTTAGGAAAAAAATAAAATAGGGAGAAAAGTGAAGCAAAGAGCATCCAGACAAAAAAATACAACTTAAAAAAAAAGAGGGCAGCTGAAGAGGAAAAAAGAGGATGGAAACACAGGGTTTTACTGAAAAATACAATATGTTTTCTCAAGCTGAAATCTGTTAGAGCTGATGCAAAGTCTCCTTTATTGTACATGGGCTTTGCAGTGAGCCCTGTAAAAATGTAGAGAGTGAATTTAAACTAGTACTTTAGGATTCATCCTCTCCAGTACATGGCTGGAAAATGTGACTTTAAAATGAACTTCCCTTTGGCAGGGGAATGAAACAGAAAAAAAAGAGAGAGAAGAGAAAGAGGGAGGCAGAATAATCACTACAGAAAATAAGAAAAGAGATTCCAAAGCTTCAGAGAGGTTTGCAAGTAATTCACAAAAACTCAGTTACCACAGTAGAAATTACATCTGAGCACAAGCGTCTCTGGAATGATTTTGAGAATTGCTAGGATCACAATAAGATGGGTACTCTTCCTTTTGTAGAATGGGGAAATCTGAAGCTAAAATCATTAGTTTCAATCATAGTTATATCAGTGTTTGTGCCTAGGCAAAAGGAAGTCAACTGAGACTCCAACATGTTTAGCTTCAAAATTTTGGTAAATCACTTGAAAATGTACTGGAAAGTATACTTCATGAGTGTCTGGACATGGTCAGTCACAATTCACAAACAAAAAGCTCTTACAATTAAAACCTATAATTAAAGAAATTTTTCATGTGATCACTTTTGCTCATGAACAGAGACACTCTTGCTGCTCTAATAGCACAACTGAGAGTCCACAGATAGGTCTTTCATATCAACAACTATTATTTTCACTTGCAAGTAGCATTGAAAGCCCATGGATTTTAAACCATAAATCACTGTATATCAAAAACCTCATGTTCACAGTGGGCATCATTCACTTCTCTTCCAATGTATTATCTGTTTTCTCAAGTGTCTGTTTTTCCTGCTGTTCCTTCTACTGCTCTGTGATGATAGGGATAGGTTTATTCACACTTGATGTAGTGCCAAATTTTAGGCAAACAGATACAATAATGCTTATTAAGAGAGTCTGGCCATGTAAGTGCACAACGGGGGTGATCTCACATGGCTTGGATGACAGTGACATTCAGAATAGTGTCTAGAGGCTGTAACAGAGAGATAGGTATTTTTCCTCATAAATCACAAAAGCAACAAAACTACGTGGAACTCTAGAGTATCTGGAAGAAAGAGAGAAAATGATTCATGGAGAGACATCACATTTGCAAGAGCATGCTGTGGACAAACTCACTTCCAGCGACATTCACGGAAATGTTGTTCTTGGCTTAACCTTAATCTGCACAGTTTGTTCATCTTTCTGCTCAGCCTAACACCAGACACACAGCCAAAACACACCAATTATCTCACACAGCACATGCTGAGATCAGATTGTCTACAGTATTCTGAGGCTCAGATCTCAAATACTGTCACCTTAGCGTGGCCCTGGATTTGCACATCCTAGGCATTTGCACAAATACATTGCAGTTTTGGAACTTGGAGTTCATGAAGGAACAGGCCTTGAGGAAGAGGCAGCAAAGAGCAAGTGCAGCTGGGGAAGAGGGGAGGGAGCCAACCCCTCCTTCCTCCACCAGCCCACTACACCCTGGCCACAGATCCTTTACCAGCCTTAGCGGGTGCTAATTCCTAAATCATGGCTTCACGTTTCTCACATTAGAGTTCCTCCATGGCTGGGTGAGGAATGCAGTGCAACCACATAGTAAATTGGACATCCCCACTTTGACCTTCTGAGCAGCTGCCTGTTTTCTGCTTAGTCATTCCACGCTGCCAACTTTTGGTCTGCTTGCATGGCCTGTTCCCAAGGCAGGAATAAAATGAAGAGCGAGGCTCACAGCTGTTGGCATCCTGTATCTCAAGATATCTGATATCTTCCTCCCACAGGCAGACTTTCCATGCTCTAGCTATGCCAAATTTGTTTAACTTCAGAGGCAGACTAAAAAGAGTAGGGGAAATTCTCTTTATCCCAGGTATAATGTGTTTTGCAGGACATAAACAGTCTCTGCCTTCCTAAGCAACTCACACAGTGGGTCTTTGTTTAGTCATCCCCTGACGGGAAGATATTCTGCACAAGCCCTTGCAAAATAACTCTCCAGGGTCCAAGCCCCCGGCTGCAAGGAGGAGGAGCTGCTGCTGCTGCTGCAGGTGAGGCTCAGCATCTGGCAGGCTGTGGAAACAGCAAGGCCAGGGCTAGAAGCAGCAAAGATCCTCTCTCTGCTTACTTCAGTCTCCCAGTCACTATTGGCAGC
This sequence comes from Certhia americana, assembly GCA_018697195.1. NCBI lineage: Eukaryota > Metazoa > Chordata > Aves > Passeriformes > Certhiidae > Certhia > Certhia americana. Next base: position 24,916,534 of record CM031862.1, on the reverse strand, counting down.
ACAGAATATAACAGAATGATTTTTTTTTTTTTTTTATCCACTGAAAAATAAAGCCACTGCACCTACCAGTCCCTGTGTACTGCTTATGAGAGAATGATAAAATGCAGCCATGATCTATGTTCTACAAATAAAGGTCCATGAGAACTATTTACTTCCCCCCTTTCCAAAATCTACTTTGAGCAATCGTCATTTCACATATGTTTCCAACTATTGTGTTGATCAGCTAACACACAGATCTGAAGGAGGAGATGAATTGCAACAATATAATAAACAGTTCACAGGAATGGATACAAACATCAGTTTTGTAGCTCTCCTGTGAATTGAATGGATTCCCGTAAGCCTTTATTTAACAAGCAAGTAGCATGAGAGGAGTGAAAAACTCTACAAGCCTTAAATGATTTAACATACTTCTGAAATACTAACTCCACTCCAAATGCTTCCTTTTCCCAGCTGTTTTTCCTTAGTGAGCAGATTTCGATCAGGTGGATTACCTGGTTTAGCTGCGATTTTATTTCAAGCTGTTGCCAGTGAGGAAAGCAGAAAACGCCCAAGATGACATTACTGCAGGACAGAAGTGCTGAGACTATAATGCCCTCTCATTGAAATGGCCCATTAGCGCCGAAACATTACCCGCTCCTGATGGCAATCAGCCCGTACCTGCTAATTACTGGCACATATGGGTGTCATGTTGGCTTTTGCGACTTGATTTAGATACACACATCAGCCTATAAAGGGATCGTTAGAGGGAAACAGCAAAGGAGTCAATAAGACAGTATGTAAATATTATTTTTTTCTGTTATACCTCATTGGCATCACGCAGTTGTTGTATGTGAGAAACATATCATTGGTGTCAAGATGGGAGGGGGACAAAATTAAAAGCAAGGAATAGCTTAATGCATTAAAAAGCAGGAGAAAAAAAATAACAGGTGTGAGAAATAGCTTTAGTTTCACTGTATTATGTCGATTGTGCCAGTTTCTTCCCTTCACAGGGTATCATTCATTGCTGTAAACGTCTTTGGTGAATAGTCCTATATTTATATCACAGAGAACCTGTAAGACACAGCAACCCAACCTCAATTTCACACGTTTCCTGAATCACCACATGAAAAGAACAAAACATTAAAAAATGCGTGAACCCTACCACAATAAGAAAATATCACAGGACCTCTAACACTAGAATTATTACAGCTGCAACACTTGCTGCTGCCTGCTTACATTTGCAACAGAAAAAAACAGTAATAAGGAAGTTTTATGTGGTTTAGGTGCTGTTTAGATTTAGGCATGAAGGCTTTTCAGCTGTCATCTCTTTAGAAATGGCATGTCCTGAAGACTGACACATTTCATTGGAACAAAAGGCAGGTCAAGACTATTTATGTTTCCAAAGTGCCACAATACCACGCTGAAAAGTAAAGCCATGCAGAAACGATAATGTTAAATACAGCTTACTGCAAATGCAGGAAATATTTTGGATTTTATTATCTATATCTCTGAGGATTTCTACCAGAAGCCTACTGCTAGGAAAAGAGAAAGAACTTGCTGAAATATCACAGCATTAGAATTGTGTTAGTTTGTGAAACGTGTTTGGTAACCATGGGTACTAAACAATTTCATAAGGATTTCACATAATCTAGGAACTATAAATAGACTTGGAAACAAAGTAGGAGCTTAATGCAATATCCACAGGTTGGGAAGCAAAGTATTCTTTGTAACATGATTTATTTCTATGTGTTCCAACCAGCATTTTTAAGGCATTTCTGGCAATAGCATAATTTCTTTTTTTGTGTATATCTTCTTTTCTAGTTTATCCTGCCCATCATCTGTGACTTGATCAAGCTGATCTTGGGTAATAGTGAACCAGGGAGTAATAATAAAGCCTCACTCAATTTCTTTAAATTTTAGAGGAAAGTGTGCAGAATAGTGTGTAATAGCCAATGCTAAGGAAATTTAACCAGGTGAAAGATACATGGAATAGAGTATTTTTTCCATGTTATAAGTTATTTTTAACTCTTTGCACACTTACATAAAAAAAGAACTGAATTTATCATGAAGACAAATGGACAAATATAGTAGGCACTTCACTACCCAATTTGGATGACTCAACATGAAGACAACTCAGTTAATGAAATAATTAAACACATGATCTAAAGCATTTTACAACAAAGCTAACAATAAATTAGTCTCAGAATTGCAGCTCCTGAAGAGAGCTTAGAAACTCATGGTAATACAGAGAACTCTGCTTTAGAAGAATAGTGGCTGCTATAATTATAACTTTTATTCATATTTTAGCATTCTCCTTCATCACCTTCACCTCTCTTTTCAGTTTGTGTGCTTTGAGAAGAAAAAGAACTTGTAGGTTTTTGGAGAGATTTTTCTAGTGTCAACAGAAAAAGGTAAAGCAGCACCTTGTTTCAGGGTTCCTCTGGCACCCCATAATGGAAAGGTTTCAGCCTCACAAGCTGAATCTGTTGTCAGCTTTGTGAACATTTTTGATGCTTACTCATTACTGTTGTCAAAATGTGAACATTTTGAGCTGCTTACTCACATCTTTATTCATCTTTATCCTTCCACTGCAGCATAGCAAAAGCTGTACGCATCTTTATTTTCTATAAATGAACTCCCATCCAATCACAGATACCTCACACTTAATTTTAATACAGGCCCCAAGCCTGACCAAGACAGCCTAACAGGGTCTGTGGCATAATACTCAAACTCAGCTGAGAATCAAGGTACTAATGCATGGGACTTCAACCACAAGCCACAGTTCAGGCTCTCATAATTCATCATCTGTTAATCAAATCATTTAGGGCTCCAAGGCTGTGGCTAGGGTGGGTGAAAGAGCTGGCAACACTTGCAGTGAAGACAAAGCCTGGGAACATGCAGAACCAAATCCAAGCAAATGTTCCAGCAGTTCTTCCCTGTCAAACTAATTTGTGTGTGCTCAGTTTTTAATGAGAAATTCTTGATGAATTTAACACAAATGACTATTTTCTAAAGGTTAACTAGCATATGTATTTATACTTGTAAAGCTGGAGCTAATTATAGAATTTTTTTAAATGTTTTTTGGCTACCCTTACTGTTAAAGTGGAAAAATATGTACAATACAACATTAAGGCAAAGAAGTGTTTTTCTCATCCTAGCAAGAAGTCTCAGTTATTAGATTTCTTATTTTAAAATAAAAGTCACCAGCAATCTTTTCTAGCACTGGCTGGCCACCATCATCTGCATAGCATTTTAGTTGTCTAAAGAGGATTTTCATTACTTACCTGTTAGTATTTTAGAAGTTTATATTTTTGAGGGTTTAGTTGGACTGTGCACACAGAGCCAGCCCAGTGCATGCCCCAGGGATTCCAAGATACACACTGAGGCTCTCCAACCTTGGCATTTCAGCAGCCAGCCCAGCTGGCAGGGCTGCAGAGACCCTGCCAGCCTGCCCCAAAAAATCCACCCCTGCTGGGCAAGCCTCTGCTGAGGGACAGTGGGACTGTGCAAGGAGAGACACACTGTGAAATCTGAGATACAGGAGAAGTCCAGGAGCATCACTGCCATCCCACTCCAGAGGCGAGCAGGTCATTTCCCAGCAGCTTTAGTGCTCCCCCACATGTGCCTGGGAATGCATTTTGGATCACTAGTCAGAAATTACTTTTTCATGCAACAATATCTTTTTGATGACAAAAATAAAACTTCTGAGAACAGAGGTGTTTGAACAAAAATTAACATTTCCTTATTTTATTCCAGAATTGTGCTTGGCTTTGTATTCATTAATAAACATCCTCATCAAGGGACAAGCTTATTTTTCAAGGTGTTATTGTAGTCTATTTCCAGGACTGAAGTCCAGTGCATAGAGGGTTAAAAAGAATTTTTCTTAATTTTTCTCTCCCTCCACCACCCTGATGCTGCCCAAAGGAATCCTGTGCAAAGAACAGGAGAAAGAGGAGAGTATTCTCTCGTTGTGGATTTTGCCACTGACAGCCTCTTGGGTTTGACAGGCTATGCCACTTCTCCATGCCTCAGAAAACTATTCCTCAAACAAGAACATCAGTGCAGATTTTAAGGCTGACTTCAAAATGTGAATTACTATGAAATCCAAGCATCATTTAAAAGGAAACACATAAATAGCACAATTTCCAGTATAGTATCATGGAAATCTGCATTTCACAGAGCTAAGCTAACAAACTGCAGAATGAAAGGAAAGAGATTACTCTCTCAGCCCTTCCTTGGGAAGCCATTTGACAGGTACATACAAGACAGTAACTGCGTGGAAACTGAGGGCTCCCCATTAAAATTTGGTTTTCTATTAAAATTCAAACTCAGAGCTTTCTCTGCCACATTATCACCCTTGGGGTCTGTTTTGACTTTTCCAAAGGACAAGCAGAAATTCCACCACTGCTCTATTGAATTCCTGTTGCAAGGACGAATAATGCAATAGGCTGAAGCCGCCTACTGTTACTGTGGTTACCAAAGTTTCCTACCCACTGAATCTGTATAGCAGTTTCTGCTCCAGTCTGCATATTTCAAGCTTCTGCTACTGATATTTTTTTTTTCTTTTCTATCTGCTGTAATGCAAACAACAAAGTATTGTCTACCTTTAAAGCAGTCTTTGGCTTCCATCCTCTGTGTAGTGTCCCAGGCTGTTCCCCCTTCTCACTTTTTATTCATTTCAGGTGTTGCCATTGATTCCATCTGACTCCATAATTCTAAAGAAAAAAAAAAAAAAATCCAAAACAGCATTTCTTGCAGTGGGAAGAAAGGAAATACACCAAGCAGAGGACATGGAACATCCTACAACCACACATCTCCAAGGATGCAAACTGTGCACCCTTGCAGGTATGACATGGCAGAGAAATCTGATTTACTGAGCATGTACCAATTAATAGTGCAACACTTGTAGAGCTCGTGCTTTAAAGAAACACCAGATATTCTAAACATAGGTAATTAACTCTGAAATAGGCACACCTTATCTTCCTCTTTCTAAGAATCCTTTTGGTGAACACCAATGCCAGCAGCAGGATGGCACTGCTCCTCTGCATTGTTTTGATAACAAAACTGGACATTGTTTTATAGAATTCAAATTGGCAGCTTTAATCCAGGGTGAATGTGTGGCTGGACCAAGGTACAAAGCAGTTATTGGTGCAAAACCATATCATAAGGTCATTCCTAGGTTCCATTTCTCCACAGATGATAGAAAAACCAGTAGAGTAAGATTTCTATGGTATCAAATAGCATCTTTGATACTGTACATGCTTTGCAATTGCCCACTTTTGAAAAATGTACTGCCAGTCCCACTGGGAAACACAGACAAATATTCATCTAATATAAAAGTGCAACAACTTGAAGACATAGAATGTCTGAATAGCAGTTCCTTGCCTACATTCCCCCTTGGATTTTTCTCTGTGGGGCATATGCACTGTCTGAAGCACTTTCTTTAGTTCCTTTAAGATTAGATTAGCAACAACTGTCTAGAGCCTTTAATTGAGGCAAATTCTTGATTTTTGCCAGGGTTTAATCAAAAGTCATCTTACTTAATTTTAAAATATTGGTTTTTTAATTTTCCTTTTAAAGCAGTACTTTAAGGTTTTAAACCCACAGGATTTTGTTTAAATATTTTGCATAAATTAATTCAAAGGGAAATTGCTTGACCTTAGGTTTTCTAATTTGGCAGAGTTGAAATAATTTTGACTGTCTTAATGCAAAACCTATGTAGATGAACCTTAGTACAATATGCAGAGCTCAGAAAAATGTATTTTTGACTTTGGAACATGAATAAGTCCTCCTTCCCGCCCACAAAAAAAAAAAAAACAAAACAAAATAACTCCAAAAGAAACCCCAGAAAAGGGAATATATTTTCACCACAAAATTAGAGGTCATTGAACACAGAAGCAAATCAAAGAATTGCTGAACACCTCTGTTTCCAGCACAGCTGCTACAATAGAGAATGAACCCAGCTGATAAACTCCCAGGAAACTTTGACTGGATGAATCAGAGCCTTCAGGGTTCACACTATGTATAAATTAATGAGGTCTGTATATTGTGATGGAAATTGGCCTCTGCTTGCCTTCTGTTGACTGACAGTGCTGGCAGTCTTCAGAAGCCACTGAGAAACGAGCATGTTGATAATTTTAGGAACATACCATGGGATATCCTGGAACTTTGGGGTCCCTGCCAGGACATCAACGCAAGCCATTCTCAAGCAGACAGGAATGTGAGGCCCCTGCAGTGGCAATGCTGCTGCCCCTGTGCCCACTGACAATCAGAACTATTTATTGCATGGCAGTGCAGGGCCCCCCAAAACACGTGGGCCTCCAGAAACCTTGGCCTGGTGAATTCCTGCAAGCCTGTCCTTTCACATGGCACGCCAACAGATTTGGGATATAAAGTTAGAACTATGTTGTCATTTCCCTCGGATGACTGATACTCTAAACGGCAAAACCAAGGTGATGGGCAAAAGACACAAGGACTGGTCCCAGGCAGTGAAAGCAGCTGAGTGGGACAGTTACAGAGAGCTATAAATCAGCAGTGCTGCAAACACAAAAGGATGTTTGAGAATTTCTAAACTGCAAAGGCAAACAAACACAAGATGAAGGGAGGTCTGGTGTGGAAAATTATGCTGCTGTGTCATGGTTTGAATGCAGGTGTCTGCTAAGGAGGGTAGGAGCCTCCCTGGGAATGGAGAATTTAAACCCCCTCCCTCTGAATTATAATTTTGAAATTAAGGGGCTCTCAGGCAAAAATATGGGAATAGGAATAACAATTCTTTATTAGGGGAACTAAAATAAACAATAAAACCAAAACACATGCAGTATTACAAAGGAGGAAAAGAAACAAACAAACAAACCAACCAACCCCACTGGCAGAGTCAGGCTCCAACCTGCCCCCCTGTGGGTCAGGGTGTTGGTGGCAGTGCCATTCCATGGTGGCTGCAGTCCCAGTGGCAGATGTGGCTCTGGTGAAGTGATGCTCCTGGAGAAAAGTGGAGTTTTTCACTGAAGGTCCAGTGGTGATAGATGGGCCTGATCTTCCTCTGAGAATCCAGTGAAAAGGCTGCCTTGGCGTTCCAACTCCCAGATTTTTATCCAGGTAGGAATACTTGGCTCCTCCCCCTGGCTGGAGCATTTCCCAGCGGGATGATGGAATTCTATCAGTGACACTCAATGGCCCAGGAGCAGAAGATCTCCCCCTGGATGGAGGCTGGCTTGTGGAAGAGATGAGAAAACTGCCCCAGCAGGTTTATTGACAGTTGGCCATGGACAGACAATTACACCACCCCCACACACCCCAGTTTCATCAGATGGTGATAGAATACAGAGTATGGGTTACATTTTGCACTGCAACTGATGACACTGCTGTCATTATGCCACAAAATAAATCCATGGGATGCTCCTCCCACCTACCTCCCAGCCCTCTGGAATATATAATCCTCTATAAATTTAAAAAAATATGCAGAAGAGTAAGCAAGAGTTAATAGTTATAAAAAGAACAGGACAGACCAAACCCAGCTTTCCCAAATTTTCCTAATTACTTCTTGATTAGATGTTCACTGTATTCAAAGAACAACTCTTTACTGAAAACTAATGATTTTTTTATGTCATATCTGCCACTGTCTGTTATTTCACTGTTGATAAACCAATGCATTTAAGGTGACATTAGCAGAAGACCGATTTTTAATTTCTGTTTCAAAGAAAAATATGCAATTTTAATTCCATTTATTTTGCAGTGCCATTTTAGCTCAGCTCTGACAGAAAGGAAATCAGACATTTGGATAAATGAGCTAGGTTGATTGAATATTGATAAGCCAATTTTTAATTTATCAAGGTTATCTAGAGGAGCTAACCTGGCGCTGCATACTAACAAGAAATATCAACACACTAAGTGGTGTGTACAGTGAAATATTTCTTTGGGGAAAGAGCTCTGGGAGGACTGGGATTATTAAAATTAGAACCATACAATGGGGATAGGAAGGGACTTCCTAAGGGGAAATTAAAAGCAGGTGACAAGTGTGACAAAGAGACTGAGATGAATAGATGGCAAATTTTGTAGTTTGCACTGACTGCAACACAAAGACCACAACAAATGAGTCTGGATAAGAGAGACATCCCCTGAGATGAGTACCTCTACTTTGTGAAAAGTAGAGGTAAAATGGCACAAATAATGCCAGTGTTTCACTCCTCCAAAATTTCAGAGCAAGCCAGGTAATGGTTACAGACCTTACAATACACACCCCGCATTGTCAAAAACCTGCAAGGCTTGGCAGCCTCCTACAAAAGACGATACCCAAACAGCTGAGAAGCGAGGAGTATTTTTCAGTTTGGGGTTTCAAAAACAAGAATAATGCCAGAAGAATATGTAAGATTTTGGAAAAAGTGTACTGACTCCTCTCTTGACTCATAGCAGAAATTTAATAAAATTACATTTTATAGCAGCACTGGAGCAATAGCAGGTGTTCACACTTGTTCATTGGAGATAAATAATTAGAATCCTTCATTTCACAGATTTATCAATAATTTAAAAGCTATAATTTAAAAGCTTTTTACAGGATTTCTTCCCCTTGTGAAGCTAAAAGTACTGAAAACTTTCTTCAGAGCTTTGTGGTTTAGCTTCTGCTCACTCCCTGCGTCAGCATCAAGCAGTGGAACTGTGGCACCTCACCCTGAGCCTGCCTGACCCCAGCCAGGACATTCCCAGCTAAGGTGTCTCCACGCTGACTGCTGGGAGCACCGAGTGGGAATTCTCCCCATACCTGCATTAAGATCTGATTTCACAGATGACTTCCCTTACTGCTGCCCTGCATAAAAGAAGAGTGTCTGGTGTAAATTTCCTCTACTAATACTCATTTTTACATCTTTTCCAGCCCTGCAAAACCTTACTTTGCACAATCTTTCATCTGTACCCACAAAAGCACGTGGCAGTTGGTACAGAGAGCATCCTCCAGACATGGACCTCCCAGTTTACTCCTTTCAAAAATTCCTCTAATGCACTTCACTAATATTCTCTCAGTTCCATTGTTTGCAGCAGATTAATGCTGTAACTGCTTTACACTTCAGAGAAAGGTGCAAAAAATCTTCTTAAAATTTTGCCCCACATGGGAACATAATTGGGCAGACTCAAGAGAATCTCAGGTTCTCCCAATTCCAGTAGTGTGCTGTTCATGGTTTCACCATTCCATGTGCTCCTGTCAGAGTCACTCCCCAGTCTGATGTACCTGCTTCATTCAAGGTTTGTTTGATTCTTCACTGAGATAAAATAATGTCTCCATCCTTTGTTAACTTTGTTTCTCTCTCATGAGGGATATCCCATTCGCCTTCAAGAGGCAAATTCTATTACACCTTGTACATTTCTCCTTGGAAAATTTGGAATCGAGTTCTTTCATCCACAACTTCACAACTGGTTGCAATTCAGCACAGGTGACACCTAGCTACTCATATTTTGTCCTCCTTTTAGGAGGACTTACCATCACCATCATTTGTAATATCTGCTCTTTTACTCCTCCTCTCCCTTGTATTTCAGGGACCCATGCAGTAGGACACAGTCTGATATCAGAACAGGCCATTGAAAAGCTACTTTTTGATTCTATCTCAGCATCCAGCCACTATTTCCAAAACAAGTGACAATAGAGCTATAAATCCACTACTATTTTTAAAAGCTTGCCTTTAGACTTGCAAACAGAGGAACTGCATTTCTTGTTTTTTCTGAAAACACTGATATTTCAGAGGGTTACAAAGAAATAATCTGGTGTGTTTCCTACCACAAAAATCCTGAGTCCACCTCAAAACTCCAAACCAAATATTCGTAATCAAATTCTCAGGTTTCAGCAAATAATTATCAAACGGGTTAATAATGTAGAGGGTCCAAAGCTACAAATTTGAGACACATTATAATCTGTTGCACTCAATGCATTATGAATATACCCATCAAAGTCATGATAAAGAAAAAAGACACTATTGTACTTTAATAAAGGAAAAAAGGCCCAAAATTTTTAATTTTTTTTTCTAGATTCTGTAAACTATTTTATATTGCATAATTTTTTTGTGCTTGTATAGGATATATGTTTTTAACTTTTCATCCATGAGACTTCACTGGTATAAGTTTGCATTGCCTCATCCCTTTCAGAGTAAATGCAATAAGCATAATGAAGCTGGAAGTGACAGAGGCATTATCTGCATTTGATCTCTTCTGAATGACCATAGTTCTGCTGTGGTTCAACTTTTCTTATCTCTTAGACCATATTAATTGGAAATAGAAATCTGAAATATTAAATTGATAACGCACAGCTTTTAATTTCCTTCAGACATTATCATCCTGCATCGACGTGCACAGCTCTGAGGATCTGAGAATCTCTGTGTGAATTAATGATGCTTCTCCATATCTGCCTGATAAAGATGGACGGCTGTGGCAACGTTTACATCTGATACTATTAGAGCCCCTCCAATGATAATCATTAACAAGTCCATTAATGAGAGCACATTTCCCTGAGGCCCTATGGCCATTCGACATTGCAATCTAAATCTATACTCTCCAGAAACTCTATTAGAAAGCAATGAAGTAAGTCCCTGAACTATACAAAGGTTATCAGCCACATTATCTCACTGAGCAAAAAAGATGAGGGAGGCTTCCTTCAGTACTGGCAGTATAGAAGATTAAAATGTACAATAGTATTTTCTCTTAACAAATAACTGTATTACAAAAATACATTGGCTGAAAGCCTCATTCCAGTGGCTTCAAGCAACTCATACTCAAACCCTTAACTTTCAGAAGATTGTATTCAACTGGAATAAGAAACTCATCATACTGATATATATAATCATCTAGTAATAATGTTAAAACCACAATCCTGTTGGCTTGAAGTCTGTATCCCAACTTACACAGATTTGATTGAAAAAGAGCTACTGCAATATGTGATTCCTTATTCACCAGCAGAAAAAAAATATAGTTCAATAAACAGAAGAATTACTTTCATTTCAAAATGATTCTGTTATAAAAATATACTTATCAATCTATTTTCTGTGAAAATTTTTTCAACTCAGGCTTAACAGTTTTCAACTCAGGCTTAACATTCACCATACAACAGGCATCTGAGGTGGCAGCTTCAGAACAGCAAATATTGCAGACAAAAATAGACAGTTCTTCCCAAGTCCTAACTCTTATGACAAGAATGAAATGAGAGGGCATCACTGCTCCAATCTCTCCCTGTTCTAATCTGGGATTAAGCACAATTTCAGACTCTTGGACTGGTATTTGCTGTCCTTCATCTGTGTTAAATCAAAAGTTCGCTGGAATCAACAAAATATGAAATCCTAATGTAAATGTACTTCTGAGGAGGAATATTTTATTTCTTAAACTGCCAAAAGCTCCTATGTAAGTATTCATTATTATCATTTAAAGGTTCTTCATGAAGGCAAAATTTCCCAGAATGTCAGTATTATGTAAAGCAAAATAAAATCACGCCCAAAATAAAAAGGAGAATTATGGATCAGTGTACTGAAGCCATGGGTAGACACTGCTGAGAAACATCCCTATAGCCTTCAAGTTCATTACTAGACTGGCCTCATTTTACCACAAATCTGCCCTGGCCATGATGGGTTTTAGTCTTGCAGAAAAACATGCATTTGTCTTAAGGTGTTACAGAAGCTGAAAGACAACCTTCTATAAATTACTTGATTATGTTGTAATGCAAATATAAACACCTCAAGAGTTATCACTGATCATTCAGTGGTTTTAGGATTATGTCTTTTTTTAGCTCCAGCAATAAAAATCTATTGATATTTAAAAGCTATTTTTGTTGTTCACTTTATGTTCATGGTAAGATCTGACAGGAGGCTGTTAGCACAGGTCTGAATACTAACTCCTCTTCATATTTGCATCTAAGAAAGGTCTGTGCTTTCTTAGCAAATTGAGATGAGAAATAAAATAATGTAAGATTATTTGATTTTTTTTTTTCTATGTAGCCTCTGTTAGAAACAGAAGAATGAACTAGGTGAACCTTCAGTTCAACTCCATATAGGAATTTCTTTCTATATAAATAGTATCTAATTTAGAAGCTCTTTAAACCACTTCTGTTTCCTCTTAAGTCTCTCTCAGATGATCTGGAAGATGACACACAATACCTGTGTTTCTACTTAGTGTCTTTAAAATTTCAAGACTTCTTAGGGGGGAAAATATACTTTAAAAATCCACTCATTAAATACTGCTCTAAGCTGGAGGAAAAAACCGTTTTGTAAACAGTCATGTTAAGAGTATCTTAACTTCTGAGCTATTATTACTTTTTTTAGAATTTAACGTTTAGGAACAGAACTTGAAATTCCACATAATATGTTATAATTTACTCAGTGATCATCAAGGTCACTTCTAAGCAACTGCTTGAGAAATATATACAGAAATGTAAAGCAAGTTCTGTGTTATAAAATACAATGAAGCATTTTAAAATCCAAATCCCTTCACTCCCTCCAAGGGAACAAATTATTTTTTCCTGGAAACCAGCATGCTGCTAGATTCAGACTCTGTTTGCCAAATCTGAATCTGAGTGAATGTTTCACAGTGAAGACATAATACCTCGGGAAGAGAAAACACACATAGCAAACCTGACAAGAACAGCAGTGCACACAGGGCCTGGCCATGGGAACAAGTACTGTGCCAGCATTAATCACATCCAGAAAAGTACAACTCCTTCATGTTCATCTTTAGTGCTTGCCAATGGTGCTGACAACTTTGAACATGAAGCAGTATATTAAGAGCTTTTCTGAAAACCTGCAAAAAGATTAAAGGATGGTGGCAAGTCTCCTCAGACTCAGCTCAAGCCATAAATGGCAATGAGTTTTCTGAAACACACTGAAAACCCTGTATCAGCACACAAAGGTACTTGATCCATATTTGTGATAGTTCACAGGAAAGCTTGAATTCCAAGTTCTCAGTGAAATGTGTATTTCCCAGGATATTCAATCACCTGCAGAGCTCTAACTATGCCAGCTCTTCCTTTATTGCACTGGCTGAGAAAACCTCAGGCAGAGCTCTGCACCAATACTTCAGCAAACCCAACTGAATTCAAAGTCTTAACAAAAGCATATAAAAAACCCAGCAAACAACCCAGAAAAAAAACCCCAACTTACTCCATTTTTACGATGCATAGCATATAATTTTTTTCTGATATACTCAGTGGTATTTGCTTTGCTGGCAAAGCAACCTTTTTTTTGTTAGTGGCTAAGAGGAGCCTCTGCAAACTGCCTGAAGCAAGTTTTTCCTATGTATAAACACCGATTTAGGATTTTTAAATCTAAAAAGATTTATTGGATCATCATCGCAAGATCATTTCTCCAGTATTTCACATGCACAAAAGACCACTGCCTTCCAGTCCTACTTCAAGACAGGCACTAACTATTGTCTGTTTTTAGGATCCATTACACACTGCTCAGCAGTCTACTAATGCATGAATTGTACTACTGAACCATCTCCTTAAGAACTGGCCTCTTCTTAACACGGCAGTCCTTGGCAGGAGCTTGGCTTTCATGGTAATAAAATAACACAGAGGTTTCTAATTACCTCTGGACAGTTAACCTTCATTGATTGTTCCATGACTCCATCACATCAATGTTTCTGGAAATCACTCATCACAGACAACCCTTCCAAACAGTCTGACTCTACAAGACAGGAAAGAAGCCCATTGTAGTGACTTAGCAATAATAATAATGAGAATTATACAAAGAGCTGAAATGAAAAAGAAGAAAGAAAACAATATATAATTATATAAAGAAGGAAAATAGGAGAGAACAGAGAAAGTTAAAGCAGAAAGGCAAAACCAGGTAGAAAGAGGAATGGAAAGAAAGCCCAGGGACAAATGCAGGAATAACTGTTGCTCTTGCTTCTCTACAAGCAGAACAGTAGCGTGCCAAGTGTCTAAAACCAGCTATATACATAAGGAAGTACTGTACAATATCCTGTTCTCTAGTCTTCAGGGTCACTTCACTAGGCAGGATTAGGCTTTTCCAGACTGTAAACAGGAGAGGAAACTAGTTTCCATAGACAATTGTTCCCTTAAGTGTGTAGATTTTATCAGAAAAGAAAAAAAAAACATACCCCAAAATACTTAAATGCGATTCTGTAGATTGGTCTTTCTGGAGCTTCACACACACTTTGTGCAAATCACTTGGCACTCTATTTTGGCTAGGGGAGTTAGCTGATTTTGGCAGCTCACAGTCTCAAAAAAGCTTTCAGTAACTTTTGTTAACTTCCTAGTATGTGGTTATAAATTAACCTTTTCTCCTCTTCTAAAGTCCAAGCAGTATGGGGGGCACACAGAGCTTCAGACAGGATTATATTTATCAAGGCTGTTGCTACAAATACTACTTTTACAGTCTCAAATATCATCTTAAAATCTAAACACCTGCAAGTCTGTGATATGGTTACATCAATTGCAATTTGTTCAGATGATGATAAACCATCAAATCTGTTGGGTTTGTGCTGTTTTCCCCTTATCTTTTGCTTTTTTAGAATCTGTGACAGCTTTATGGGAATGCATTATTCCTTGGGAAATGTAAGATCTGTACAGCTTTTTCAGTGAAAGACAGTATTCATGAGTTCTATAAGCAGTAAAAAAAAAAGAGCTGTAAATGGACTGAGCAATTTTCTTCCCGGTTTCAGTGTAAATAACAGGTAACAGGAGACGTGCAGAACTCGCTGCAGAGCCCCTCGTTGTTTGCTTCTGGCACACACTTGCTGCTTTGTACTGGGGAAATGAAAGTTGCGTCATCTTGAGTGTCTGATGAAACCACCAGGCAAGAGTGATTTTCTCTTTGGTACTTATTGTGGTATCTTGCAACCCAGTGGTGGTCTGAAGCCACCATTTCTGATAACCTCCTGGCCACCACAGGGTACGTATAAACTTTTAAATCTCAGAGCTGCTGCTATGTTCAAGCAAGTATTCCAAGTATTAAAATACTTGTCTTCACAATTCTCTTCACAATAATTTTCCAGGGGATTTCAGATGCTAATTGGTGTGCACCTTTCCAAGTCTGACAAAGAGAGATGTCAGATAACAGAAACCCCTCCTCCAGATCGCGAGGTAAGAAAACTTGTAACAATCATAACTTCTGAACCAAGAACTGAGCTGAGGTTTACTTTTGTCCAAAATTCAACCTCCATGAAACTCTAGAATTAAATTAAGTACAAAGCCTGTGTGAAAGTCTCCTGAGTGTCCTGCAATTCTGAAATTTATAATGCAAGAGGGCTTCAGAGAAGGATTAGAGTACTAATCTGGATCTCAGAAATGCACTCCAAATACAAAGAAAAATATTTCCCTGCAGGCAGATGGCCAATTTTTCCATTCTCTTCCCATTTTTAATTATACAACTGATGCAAGAACTGACTCTCAAACAGGACATAAATGTAATCCTACAGAAAAACACATTTTCTAAAACCACTTCTACCCTTTTTTGGGATGGAATTGGATTTCAGAGGACTTCTAAGATGAGAACTTCTTTTTTAAAACGAGTTTTTTATTCAGCATATGTCTAGAATTACTTGAAAATTAATCTACACCTTCGCAACCAATTGTATCCCAAAAATAACTTCCTAGATAGGTAGCTTCTAATATTTCAAAAGAACAACTACAATGTGGCATAATTGCAAGGGATAGTCTGATAGTATACAGAATATAATTACATGGTATTTCATATCTGAGTCATCCTAGGAATAGAAATGGAAGGAAGCAATAAAAAGTGCTCAATCACATGCTAAAAATATTCTAGCTAACAAATTTAAACAGCCAACAACACACTTAACATATATGTGGCACAGGCAGCTCCTGGTAAATTACGAAGCACCTGGCAAATACTGTTAATTCCCTTGCACCTAAGTTAATTGCAGATTCCAGAAAGCAATCAGATATGATTAAATTACATTTTTGGAAACTACCACATGGTTCAGGCTGAAGCAAGACAGCTTAAAATAGACCTTTGAAAGGTAGCACTAATTAGGCAAAGTCTTAATTCTACTCCTCTCAGCTTCAAAATTGCAGAGACAAATTCTCCTTTCAGAACACTGTGTGAAAAGCAGCCATAATCACCAGGGCTGTACAGGTATATTGAACACAGGATTTTAACCTCCCATGGAAAATTCCTTTTGACCTCATCTATGCTCCAGAAAGAAGCATTCCATAAACAAGATATCAAGCTCTTTTTTGGTTTTTTTTTTTTTTTTTTTTTTACTGGGTTTTCCCAGTTCCTTAAAGCACCAATCCTATTTCATTCAAAAGGCACTAACAGAGTTAGGGAATGCAAGAATATTCTGAAAGAAAGAGGTCTAAGAAAACAGCTAAGCAAGCAGCATTACTTGAGAAGAAATAACAAGAAGTGAGAGTAAGAAGATGGGAGGTCAGGAATAATTTGGAAACTGTTTCCAATAACTGAAAATGCATGATGCTCTATATCACCCATATCATAAATTACCTCATCTTTCTCTCTCTGACACCTCCTCTAACTCAGGCCCATTTTCCATTTTGATTGAAGTAACCTGTTCCTCACACCTGTCTCATTCTTACTTAGTCTTACGCTTTGAGTTTTTATTTGTACCAAAACATCTTGGTCTTGGTCACCTCAGCCCTCCTTTCTATCTCCCATTTCCATTTCTTATCACATTAGGCACTCCAGTAAACCACTAAACTCAAAAAAGGTCTGTTTACACCACAGGAACCTAACACACAGCAAAGCCTATCCTGAACTTGAAGGATCTCTTCCTTCTCAAAAACCTCAAGCTTCTCTCATACAGCACCAGGAAACTGACTGGAAAAGACCATAGAACAAAAAATGTGGGTTTTATGTCACTGAAAATCACAGAAGATACCTTTGTAGACCCAAGATAGACAGTATAATCATGCTGTAATTATTGCTATTAATAACAACAACCACATTTTATCCTGATTTTATCCTCTAGGTCACTGCATCCTATCTAAAGACAAGTGGCATGCACCTGAGGCAGAGAGAAATCTCAGTTCACACTCAGAGCCTATCTAATGCCCTGGGGTCTCTCAGGCTTTTATAATTGCCAGGAAAATAAAATTCTACTTTAAGCCTTCAAAACCTGTACAAATATATGTTATGATTATCAGTACTGTGTACATGGTGAACATTGAAGAGCTATAGCAAAAGCCAGGTGTGTTTGTATTTTTAATAATATACTGGTAATACCTTTCCAATTTTCCTCTTTTAGTGGAATAAAAGAGTTTTACCACACCAGTACTTTGAGTAAGAGTTCATATAGTTTAACATAAAGAGCTGGGAAATGTTAAAAGAAAACTCAAAATCTCTGGGTTTATGAGTTGTTCTGAGAGCTCAGGCACTTGGAAAGCAGCAGCAACCAACTCATTAACTTCATATTATATTTTCCCTCTTGTAGCATATAATTTGTTCATCAAATTTGTATTACTGAGCCCCAGAGTGGAATATTTCAGATGAAGACAGAAAGGACAAAGTGTGGGTGGATAGACACCAAGTGCTTGTACATGCCAGACTGTCTGATCAGTAAAAAGGAATTACTCATAAATGGGATCTCTGGGAGAAATATTAGGCACAACTGGGCTTCCAAGTCCTGTAAAAAGAGAGACAGCCTCCACTCCATTCCAGGTAGAACTAACCTAAGTAGCACATTAATTTTTTTCTGGTTTCCATGACTCATCTAGCACTAGTAGAGGGCCTGATCCTGCAAAATGTTCCTTTAGCAGCTGTGAACTTCATCCTGACAGGTAACATGAAAAAGCACTAATACTCCTACATTAAGCAAGATCAGTTACTTAAAGTAACTGATATTCTGAAGGGGGATCTAGAGAAACTCCCACAGGTCCCTCATGAAAATTTATCCATCAGACCAAGAGAAGAATGGATGGTGTCCTTGGCGTTGGGTGAATCAATTTCCTGTGGACACTCCTGAATCTTTTCAGTATGAAGAACTTCTAAGTCCCATGGGTAAAAAAGTATGTGTGGAGACCTTACTATCTGGGGTGTTTTTGTGGACTGGTATCATCAAATGCCAGTATTCAGACTCCAGTTGCCAGGAGAGAAAAATCTAGAGTCCCACATGAAAATATTTCACCCCTATACCTGCCTTATCTGCTAGAGGTTTAAATTCTGATTAGACCAAATTTTGATACTAATGAAGAGCTTTCCTACTTGAGCATAAATGTGTTTACTACAAATACATATTGATAGAGTCAATATACATTGATATATGCTAGTTGCCCTTCTTTACAGGATATACAAATACAAACACACAAGAAATGGTTACACACATGCAAAGATACAAATAAATAGAGGTAAACAGAGGGTCTCCTACAGTGACATCCTCTCTCTTTCATTCTCTGAACCATTCTCACTTAACTCAGTGGCCAAACACTGAGGAACCATTTTGAGCTTTGAAAGGTGTCCTGATCAGAACAGCAACAGCAGTAGATGTGCAGTGTCATGAACACCCCACCAAAGAGAAATTAATCAAGGAGTCTGAGGAATAAAATTGATGAAGGCATTTATTTAAATGACCTCTTCTCTTTTTTCCAAGTACTTTCTTTCTCCCTTTATAAAAGATACAGCACACAACTATCTGTGCATGCAGAAGGGTGGGAGGGTAAAGCATTCACATTTCTTTCTTGTTTTGAAGCCAAAATTCCCACATTTGTTTTAAGGAGCACTACATATCAAAGTATTACATAAGTTGACTGTGATGTCTTCCAGAAACAGAACTTCCTGTCAGTTTACAGACACAAAACACTATGAAAACTCAAAGAGTTGCAGTTATAGCAGTTGCAGCTGCCCCATGAACAGGCATGGGTGATGTGTGTGTCTTTTTTCCCAAAGAACAACTCAGCCACAGGAACATTACCACAGAGCGAGGCAGGAACTGCAGAAAGCCATGGTCATCTCCAAGAAAGTCTCCTGTTCTTTGAAGTGAAAGTGATGGTACAAGGACAAGATGCCTCTTGCTCTAACACAGTGGCTTTTGAGCCATTCATTGATAGCTAAACTTAAAATTATGTGTCCAAGTCAGTGAATTCCTTTTAATGAGCAAACCAGACCAAACCAGCATAGTTACAACACTGTCTCCAATAAAGACACATCCCAAGACACATAACTGCAATAGCAGCTTTGCAGATTCCAGAGATACACCCAAAACAGATTTTAATAAACACACATACATGTGTTTTTTAACAAAAAAAATTACTCATTTTGTCATTCTACACCATGGGCTTAATGTTTGCTCTGCTGCAGCTTCCTGCATTTTCCATAACAACCTTATGTCACTTCACTTTTCCAGGAAGTGTGCTTTTGAATGGGAAGTGCTCACTCTTCTTAAGCAAGAGTTCCTTCAAGGGACTAAAGAGACTGGAAAGTTTTACAGCTGAACCATCAGTACAAATGTAGATGACATTGACCGATGGAATTTGGTTACCAGGACATTAAGGAGTCTGTGAATTGGGTCAATCACACACACACCTACAAACTAAAAGTATTTGTACCTGAAACCAGTGTGTTTGCTTTGCCAGAAAGGCCAATAATTGGATAGGAATGAGAAACAGCAATTCTCATACTTGAGTCTTTCCTTCAACTTTGTTTACAAAGAACACAGGAACAACAAAGAGGAAAAACTTGAAAGGTTGGCTCTTACTTTAAATCAGGTTGTGCAACAAAGCCTGTGGAATTGCTATTCCAGTGACTTTCCTGAACACTGAATCCTTGCTTTGAAAGTTAAGATCAGTATCTGTAGCTTGTAGCTTTTTTTACAATTTGTATTCAATAGAGCTACCAGAAACCACTCCCTTGAACAATACCTGGTCTTAAAAAGAGGATAATTCATTTGACACTGGGCTATTCTTCAACAATGTTTCAGCCAGTCACAGGGTTAGTCCACCTTATTTATACAATACTGTACATGAATGAAAAATTAGGTTATACTAATTAGAATAAAAATAAATTAGCAAAAAATCTATTTAAAATTAATGCCCAAAAAGAAAAAGTAACAAAGTTGGACTTTAATCATACATGCATTGTCTAGTCAAATACAACCTCCACTCAGCAATTATTTTATTTACATTGTCTTAATGACATTTATTGTGGACAAACTATCAAATATCAGAAAACTGAAAGCAATGATTTGATTAAATCATGGCAAAGAGAATTCTAGACTCTCCTTGCGTGGTTTCGTTTAGAAACATTTTATCCCTATAATACAGGGGAATATTATGAGTACAGCTGTTTGCTTAGGTAAATACCATTATTTTCCTTGAAGGTCATTCAGGAACGCCCCTGAATACAGGTATGTAGGGTTACAGAAAGGTTTTTATATAAACAAGAGTGTAGGAAAGGACTGGCACACAGTGTCAAAATGTGTGACACTGAAAAATGGCTTGTCTTAGCAAAACCAAGTTTCTTACCGCTTAAAGACAAAAAGGAACAAAATTACTTAATCTCTACACCACCAATCTAAAAAGTTAGACTTCTGGAGAGAGTTCGGATTTTTTTTAATTCCCTTTTTAAAAAAACCCACTCCAAGTTGTCACAAGCAACTTCTTTGCCAGAGACTAATAAAAATATTCATCAGTATCAGACATCAATTTATTTATGTAGCATCATACCAAAAAAAGAATGGATCCACTAATAGATACAGGTGCTGCTTTCTGAATTCCTCCTTATTTATATTGTCAAAGAACAGACAAAACCAGCTGTTTGAATCTATGCCATGGCATATGGAACTAAGTTTAGATCAGTGTTTCCTTTCTAAAATATGTGCAGACTCCTATATGCTATCCAATTAATCAACAACAATATATCCAGCCACCAGAAACTGATGCTGAGGAAAAGAACTTCACATTTAGAATAAACTTTTGAGTTAATACATTTGCTAGCTAGATAGTACAAGGACATGACAACCCACACCAAAATTGTGTTCAATTTCAAGCACAAAAACTGAATTAATTTCAGAGCAATGAAAACTGCTAAGGTGAAGGACATTACAAAAGGCAAAAATCCTGACAGGTTGGTTAAAACCCCAAACTAATTATCCCAAAACATTCATCTTGCCTAGAACCAAGGCTAAACAAAGTATTTCTTGCCACATCTCACCATCCAGAATTTTTTTCCTTCACACAACAGCCCCAAACTCCTGACAAAAAGTTCAACATGAGCGTGGTTAGCAGATCAGCTGGCACCTGGAATATTAAAGACACACACTGCTAGGCTTGATGTCAAGAAGGTACAAATGAATTGAGCACCCAAAGCAGCCACAGGGCTCAGACCCCAGACAGGTCTGGCAGTGCAGAGTGGGGCTGACACCAGCCCCAGGAAGGACAGGCACCCTGTCACCTGATGTTGGCCTGGGCTTTTTACCTGTCCATTGGCAGGTTTCCCAGGTGAAAGCAGCCTGCTGCCTCCACCAGCTCAGCTGCTATCTATGAATATTTTAACTCTCACAAAAACTACATTACCTCTACCCTGCACTCCTGACTTTGTGGGGCTGCCCACAGAGGAACATAGACAAACTACCTAATCTCTGTAAAGAATGGCAAGAAACACTGATTTAGGACTAACCTCTTTGGGTCATTGAATAGATGTTTTCTGGGTGTATTTGGTTATTCACAGAACAATAATGATAAACCATGTCTTCTTGTAAATTTTGTGTGATGGCATCACTTGCCATCTTTTCCTCCTGGAGAAGAGGTATCAAGACTAAGATCCTTTAATTCCTGTTCTGGACCCAACTATCTCAGCCTTTCACAATACTTTAGAAAAAGGAAACCAACTTCATCTCTGACCTAGGACAAAAGTTCTTTAAAGCATTTTTCATTCTCCACATCATCATCATCATCATCATCATCATCATCATCATCATCATCATCATCATCATCATCATCATCATCATCATCA